>JAUELE010263950.1:0-18597 GCA_031471655.1 Diodora aspera | reverse complement strand
GGAAACAAATACAGCACGGTATTATATTACTCTATCAACAGAAAGACAAGCTCTGAACATCGATTGGCGTACCTACAGCTTTGATTATGTCCCTTTAACTTTTAGCATGCATTGATGCGACTTGTTTTCATTTTTGTGCTTCAAAAAAATTTCAAATGTAATGATTTATTTTATCATAAAGCTTTTACTCGTACTTTTGGATAGAAAACATGACATATGGGTAAATGCATGCTAGGTAAGCCACAGTGTGAATGAAACTGGTCGATAATGCATGAAGCTCTCATAAAATATCCTCCAGCTCTTTCTTCAAACACAAAATGTTTCAGCCTCAATATTCACTGTAGACACCAGGCTTGTGATTCATATTGTTCCCAATAAAAGCGGGATACGCCCGCACAAATGACAATTTGTTTAAATTAAAATGTTCCCAGAGTACGCAGTGTGAATTTTGCTCACACCAGGTCTCTATAAAGCATAAAATATGGGACTGTAAAAAGCATACGAACTAGAGAACAATATCTTGACACGCAATCTAGAACTCTACTACAATTATCCAACTTCATATAAAAATCTAAGCTCCATCTTATCTTATGATTTGCCCCATCTGTACAAAGTTTTAACAAATTTTTAGCAATGTTTTTAGGGTATTCAATCTATTGTCAGCACCAAATAAATAATATGTTTTTCATTTAACCAACACTCCGCTCTTTTGTATATATATATATATACTCTATGCTTTTCTTTCTCTATTAACTTTGAAAACTGTTAAGAGCAGTCAACTTATTACACAAATACAGATATTTGGTCCCTGAACTTATCATATAATACATTAGCATTAAGGTAGTTATTAAGAAATTAATTAAGAACTTTGACTGAATCAAATGTAAAAGACTTTTCATTGCTACAGAAAAAGTTCAACATTAGCGATTTCTGAAAAATCCAGGTTTAGATAACAAAATTTGCATGTATGATCTATTTACTGTAATAATATACAAAATGAAGAAAAGTGAACAAGAAGGAAAAAGAGAAGTAAAATGCGGTCCAAATATTTAATCATTAGTCTCTGGAATGTTATTATCTAATATTTCAATATAGTTTTCTGTAAAAGATTTATAAAATTCTAAAAGCAGCCCAGATACAAGTAGTGGAATTTGCTTTTACCTAGACTTGCTAAACTTAAGGGTATGGGCTCAGCAGACTGGCATAGGATAAAATTAGTTATTCAACGTCTGTGAGACAGACATGCTAAACTAAAGGGTATGGGCTCAGCAGACTGGCATAGGATACAATTAGTTATTCAACGTTGGTGAGACAGACTTGCTAAACTAAAGGGTATGGGCTCAGCAGACTGGCATAGGATAAAATTAGTTATTCAACGTCTGTGATACAGTCTGGCTAAACTAAAGGGTATGGGCTCAACAGACTGGCATAGGATACAATTAGTTATTCAACGTCGATGAGACAGACATGGAAGAATGGTGTAACCTCCAGCCTCGTCATGACACAAGACCAGACAGTGAAAATGGCTGCCTTTAAACCTGGGCTGGTAACATGTGGCATGGAAGGTGTCCTGATGCATCACTGTCTGCTAAAAGTGACAAATCTACTTGATTTCAAGTGGTACCTAATTACTATCAAGCTCATAGAACTTGTATTTATGCAGGCTCTCATCACCTGCATGAAGATTTTTGTCATTGCAAAACTCAGGTCATGCTTTCTAACAGACATTCACGGCCAAGTAAGTCCAAGATCAGTCATGCTTGAGTGAACATAACATGCATTGGCCTTGTAAGAGTCAATCATCACTGATGATCACTGCTTCTCTTTTGATTAATATTTTTCCTTTAATGATCAATATTTTTTCTTTTTAAATTTCCCGTCTTTCGATTAATATAATTCCTGCAGACAGCAAATCTACATCGCTCCATCATTTTTCGTAGCCAAGTAGTTTCTACACCTCATTTTGCCTTTTGTCTGTAGAACTGTTGAGCTGCCATATGCAAACTGGGAATAGTCTTCTTGCTCATAAAAATATTCCAAGCATAATATTTTGTTGAAGTAGATTGATTGTGATGTCATGGATTCAGTGGGTGTCAGAGACTTTAAGAAACAAGGCTAACTTTTCTCCAGCGCCTGTGAGCACTCACGCTGGAAGTCAGTGCTGTTTAAATTTTAACTTTTTTCTTTATATTAATAGATTTGGGGGTGATAAATATTTGTTCTGCTCACCATGTATGTCATAACAAGACCTCCTGTCCTTGTCGCTGCGCCGCCGCTCCACCTTGGCAGGGGAAAGACTTTCCAGATCACTGCTGCTGGAACCCTTCTTCCGCGGGGTCACTGCAAGGGATAAAACCGGGTTCAAAGGGACGAAATATACTCATAGATTATTCTATTCTGCAAGGGGTTGGGTTTCACAGCATCTCCTCATATCAATAATGACTTTTTTTGAGACATTCATAAGGATCATCATAATCATCATCCGCATCATGATCCGCACCATCATCTTTACAATATGCATTATCATCATTAATATTCACATTGTTATTACTTCATCACAACCCTGATCAATCATACTGATCTCCCCCCCCCCACCCCATCCCGCATCATCATCATCACCACTCTTATCATCATCAACATTCATATCACTATTATTTACATCACTATTATTTCATTAGTCATCATCTTCCTGATAATCATAGTCAATCATACTGATCCCCCCCCTATCATCATTTATCCTAATCTTCATCCTTCATCCATTCAATCATTAATAGTCAAAAAGTCAATACACACCCGACAGTGATCTTGGCTGTCTTAGAGTGTTTGGACTGGGTGATCCCCCTTTGCTGAGGAACGCGGGGGCGCTTGGTGAGGCAGTGAGCACCGGCATACTGTCCATGCTCGGGTCATCTGCTGTAAATATCTTTATAGTCCGCCCATCTCCACTGCAAAATAAACAACAGATCCGATAAAACTCTCAAATATAAATACCAAATACATATGTATCATTTGCCCTCAGCATCATGTCATAGCTACACATTCATTTCACAGTAGTAGTTAACTCGAAATAAAACCATTTTCCTTGATAATGGCAAGACTTATAAAGAAATTTAACTATTAACAACAGAATATTAATCTATATGGTTCATCTTCCTTGTTATTAGATATTAAGACCTGTATTTTTACTCTGACAAGTTGTCTTTAAAATTTAAGCCAAGGGGAAGAAACACGGGATGCAGAATCAATAAAGTACTTTTGACACTATTGTAGTTATTAATCTTTCAATCTTCAGGCATTAAATATCATTACATTTCATCTGCCTGGCAATTATTTTACAAAAATGTGTTCTTGGTTAAAGTCTTTCCCATCAAGTTGCATGCCATCATGGGTGAGTGATTAAGGTTTGATATGGTTTTCAGCAATCTTTCAGCCACATCACCACAGCCTCACCAACATCACATCGGTATCGGGGCGCCTGTCTCTCCGAACCGAAAGAGAGGTGTCAAGGTCAACCGCCAAGGCTGGTAGATTGCTGGACCGTGCCATCATGGTGTTTCATGTGAACTTCTGATTTTATTAAAATTTTCTTCAAGACGTTTTATCTTTATTCTCTGAAATTGTTTGCATGATCTTTATCAAAATATTTCTCTTGCAAAAGATGGCAACACCCCAGCTGGATATTCATACAGTTGTATAATCCAAGGCTGACATCAGAAAGAGCTTTTGCCCAAAAGGTGAAGTTATATTCTTTAAATGAAACATCATGAATGTATTATCCAGAGATCCCTGATTCGTATTAGACAGGCTCAATAAATAGGTTGTAGTAAAGTGAGTGAGTGATTTGGGGTTATATGTGGTTTTCAGCAATCTTTCAGCCCCACCACCACAGTCTCACCAACAGGGTCAGGGCTCCTGTCTCTCTGGGCTGAAATAGAGGTGCTCGGGCGGGACTCAAACCACAAGCGGCAAGGCTGGCAGATTGCTGGGCCAACCCGCTAACCACTGTAGTGAAGAAATTACAACTTCAAACCACCTCAACCACTAAGTGTCTCCCGTAGCTATGGACTACTGCAGTTTTTGTTGCAAATACAAGTGTCACGTTTACCTAAAGACTTATCTGGATCTTTCAACATACCCAGTCATCAATCTTCGACAATGTTAACATGTAACACATAAGCTATGAAACCTACACTCACAACACAAACACACAAAACCCGGCCCCCATTTTATGAAAGCAACTTACTGTTACAACCTCTTAAACAATGTATGAGTCCATGTCTTAATGCTTCTGGCCATTTTACAAAGCCCTCCTACATTTACATAATTGTGTTAAATAAGGCCCAAACCTAAAGTTACAATGCTTTCATAACATAAGGTCCAGACACCATTTACTCTCCAATTATTACTCTGTTTAAAAGTTAAACATAAATTTTCTCTAAATCAAACTCAAACTATATAGTAGAACCAGTGTAAGAAACTTTTCCTCTGAACTATTTGAAAATGCTTTTCATAAGCAGTTCAGTTTATTTTTGTATAATTTTGCTACCTTAAAATATTTACTTATTTATGTTATGATTATTGCAATAATCACCAATATAAATAATTTCTCAATTACAAAAGCAAAAACATAAATAAAACAGAGTTATCTTTTCCTGATGATTGGTAACAAGTTGTATTTTGTGGCTAAAATCAGTTTTCACCAAAACAGTATCAACTTACAGTGGTTCAATGATTTCAATAAATTCCACATTATCATCACTATCATCATGGTTGTCATCATCACCATCATTTACATCATCAAAATCGATGTAACTTTCTGACAGACATGGAAATAGACGTCGAGGTGCCGAGAGCTTACTCCTTGTTCTTATCATTTCTTCCAAACTCGGCGATGAAATCATGGCGCCATTACAGACAGGGGGGTAACCGAGGTGGCAGGATACGAGGGGTACATGCATTACCCCACCATGCATATGGCTTCACATTTACACGGGGAATCCTCATATCAATATCATCCCAGGTAAACACGAAACCTCGTCAAGCACAGGTAACCAAGCACAGGGTAACAATATGAATATCTGTTCAACCCCGAGGCTATAGATATTCTAAATTGAATCCATTGTCTGAGCCTCACTGAATCATGAATGAATATAAAATCTACGACGTCTATTTCAATCACGAGGACTCATGGCATGACTAAATATTTAATAGAGAAAATAGGTGCACGTCTAACAGTGAAACATACATCCATTAATACAATAATATTAAGCTCAGATTAAGCTTAGTTGGATTATGTAATCCGGGATTAATGCATGCATGTCATTTATAAATGCAGGCATGATTATCGTAGGTCATACGTTATTCAACATTGAATAAATGATTCATCCATGCGTACAGTGATATGTGAAATTAAACATGTTGAGCAGTATATAAAAGGTGGTATTATTACCCTCTGAATGGAAGATAGGATCGAGGGCAATAAAGGGCAAGAACTCTGGATATAGGTAATTACTCGGATGTTTATAACTATTTCATGCTCGTTTAAACCATAAAGGATACATGATCCGTGCTCGCATACATCTTGGGAACCAATACTTCAGTATTTTGATGTTAGTTTTTAAGAAGACTTGTTCTTAGGTAAATATCATTTTATTTCCCACAGATGAAACAATACTTCAGCTGGTTCTTGTTTTCAGGTAAATACAATTTTATTTCCCACAGATGAAACAATACTTCAGCTGGTTCTTGTTTTCAGGTAAATATAATTTAATTTCCCACAGATAAACCAATACTTCAGATATATAGCTAGTACAGTATTTGAATTTACTTTGCAAGAAGACTTGTTTTAGGTTAATATAATTTATTTCCTGCAGATGAACCATCACTCCAACCAGTTCAGTATTTTTACCAACAAAATAAAGCGATTTCCTGGCATCTTTCATTATTATATCATAATTGAAAAAATTCTTGGGAGGGCAACTGCCCCCCTGCCCCATAGCTATCTATGGCCATGAGTGTCATCATGTTTATTAATCAATTTTTAATTGTAAGTTAAGACACTTACTAAGAAGTAGTTTTTGGTCAAAATGTAAATATGAAATTGAAATAAGTTTCTTAAACCCTACTTTTACAAAGTAATATGTTTAAACTCTTAAAAGTTTATAGGAGTACTGACAAGCCTTAATTATTAATGCAGAAGTAATAAATTCTAGTTCAGTGCACTTAAAAAGTCATGCAGTCACAGAAAATGAGGCATTAAAAGGTGGGAGGAAGTGCACATGCAATCAGAATGCACAATACAAAACATCACAACAAATATTGACCAATCACAACAAGTCTCTTACCAGTCGAGGCTGACTGAACGCTGACGGGAATGTGATTCTGCGTCTTTCCACTCTTTCTGACTTAGACGGCGGGCAAATTTGTAAAAACTTCCCGAACTGTCCAATCTGAATCATAAATAAAATCAACATGTCAATAGACTTCTAGTAAAGAAAATTCTAAAAATGTATATAAAATATCTCTGTAATACATATGAAACACTGAAATTCAATGTTGTCATCTCAGAAAAACTATCGCAACATCTCTCTGAAATATGTATGAAACACTGAAATTCAACGTTGTCACCTCAGAAAAACTTTCGCAACATCTCTCTGAAATATGTATGAAACACTGAAATTCAATGTTGTCATCTCAGAAAAACTATCGCAACATCTCTCTGAAATATGTATGACATACTGAAATTCAATATTGTCACCTCAGAAATATCATATCCTGCCTCTGAAAACAAGAAGATATTAATATTTCAAAATAAAATCCTCTCTCAGAAGCTCAAAAGAAAGAAATATATTAATTAATACCTTCTGAAGAAAAGGAAGAACTTGTCAATGAGCTGGTCGGGCCAGGAACTGACCAAATCATAGTCTGGCATAGTGAAGGACTCCATGAAAGAAGATATAATTCTTCTTTTCCTCCGGGAAGTGAACTTTTACAACACGTTACCGTGTTGAATGATACTCATCTCCTCAAAAATGTCATATAAATGTCACCCATTACTCCCACTAGAGTCTGCCCATGAGAAGGACGTGTAGTTATGAAATATGTTACTAATCCACAAAAGTTATTTTCTTATCCTCATCCCCGGCACAGAGGGACTGGACTGATCCTACAAGACGTCTACGTTTTGATGACTGTCTGCAAAATGTACGCAGCATCTGTCACAGACGTCCACCGAAACATGGAGTTTGTACCAAGAGTGTTGGCCAAGCAGGGAACGGAGGAACAGAATGTCCAGAGGGACATCTCGGAGACCAAGTTAGATAACTCACTCGGCAAGGTGAGGGAGGGCTGGAGGCTGTGACATAGTCAACTTTAACATTACAGGACGGATAGCCAGCATCAGGCAATCATCAAATAAAGCAGGGAATACGGAGTCGCAGATTATGCAAAAGGTCTTGAGCATCCTTTAAATAAGCAGGTGTGTCACCTAAGATTAATAGTCTCCTTGCTCTACCCAGTGACACAGTGACACAATTAGATAGGGGACAAAGTGTGGGTGGATGTGAAAAAAGTACACTGCAGCACAGAGTCTCTGTTTTCCATGATCATCTTACTGTCAACAAATAATGAAGGATTAAGCAGAGATGAGATGATCATTTACATTGAAAGGGAAACATTTCAGCTCTAACACAATGTGCAAAAAGAAAGTGAAAGCAAAAGATCCCATTTTTGTCATTTTGTATGACAAGCATTGGGTTACTGAGGTGCTTATTTTTCTTCTAAATGACAGCTCTTCACTCTGCGGAAGTGACATGGGGATTAAACAGACAAATATCCAGAATTTTGTTGCATTAACTGAAAACTGTCTTAAAATTAAGTTAGAAGATCATTAATTGTTCTAAATCTCTACTTCCATAATATTTTCAGTTTGTTTGATTGGCAAGTCTGTATGCACTAACCTTCAAGATACTATATTCTTTACAACTTATTATGAATATTTATATCACCATAGCAGCTTCATGAACCAAATTAACACCAGCTAAGAGGATTAAAAGATTTGCTCTGAAAAAAATTCCTCTGAAGGTCATCAATACCCAATAATCAAGACAAATCCGAATAAAACTTGCCAAACAAAGTATTAAAATTGATAAAAGAGACAACAGCAAAAGAAAAAGGCCCAAAATCCCTACACATATCAAAAGTGAAAGCAAAAACCTTTTATTAAATGGAGCCTTATTAATGAAAAATATGAAATCATGTTTTGATACCACCCCTACCAATGTGTTATACCTGTATAACCCCCCTGTGGTATAACATGGAGACAGGTACATTACTTGGCAGAGGGGATTACTGTCTTACTATAAATCGGATTATAGACCCCCATTGTGCTATTTCTGTACAGGATTATGAACAGGGTAGACTTATTTCTTCATGATTAAAATGTTGTTAGGAAAATACTTTTATTCCTGACGAGAATATCATAACCGTGTGACTTGTCAAAATGATATCTGACTGTATTAACACACACATATTACTTATATACTCTGAAAATAACCATGAAATTGATAACCTAATGGCTTGTGTGAATACAATAAATCTACTGCAATGAAAAGTCTTGGATTCTATAAATAATAAAAGTGTTTAGCATTTAAATAGTGAGATTACCTATTTTGGCAGAATTATGAAGCAGTACTACAAATTGTCACCCCCAGATATATTAAATATGTTACGTCAATATGTTGCATTAAAGATGTTATGTCATTAATACTGGATAAACAGGGAATGTTCTATTGAGACTGAAAGCAAGTCTATATTTTTGTCTGCGGTTGGAAAATTATGTTTGGATTAATATTTGGTGTGAGTGATTTGGGGCTTTACGTGGTTTTCTGCAATCTTTCAGCCACATCACCACGGTCTCACCAATATCACATCAGTGTCGGGGCTCCTGTCTCTCCGGGCTGAATAAGAGGTGCCCAGGCAAGACTCGAACCACTACCAAGGCTGGCAGATTGCTGGGCCGACATGCTAACCGCTGCACCATCCTGTGCCCCAAATAGAAAATGAAATAAGAGACTGAAAGCAAGTCTATATTTTTGTCTGCAGTTGGAAAATTATGTTTGGGTTAAATAGAGATTGAAATACAAGACTGAAAGCAAGTCTATATTTCTCTTTGCACTTAATGACCTCTTGCTCTCCGTGTATAAACAACTCTCTTTCTCGCCATTTCATCTTCAAATTGCTGCGAGATTTCAGTGTGCTTTACTTCTTCCTCTTGATACAAGTATTGAAGTAGTTTGTAAATGAATGAATAGATGAATGAAAAAGAGGATGGGTAAACGAATGAGTTAATGATGTTGGGTTTTACATTGTTTTTAGCGATCTTCCAGCCATATCACTCCGGTGTAACCAAAATCAAGTCGATGTCGGAGGTTAATCTCTGGGCTGATAGAGGACATCACAGCTACCACCATACCAGACTCTCAAAGTGCCGAGATAAATATACTAATGGAAAAAAATAAAGGAACGGTAGTTCAAAACGTTAATATCATTTCTAGTGTTCCACATCAATATCTAGGGGTCATCTTGAGACTTCAAGGACTCACCAGATACCGGCATGTGTTTCATGGCTAATTAAAATACACAAGATGCTCGCAATGCATTGTCAGAAAATCGTAAAACCTTGTATGTACCTTCGTTCCTGTATTTGTTTCCATCAGTATATGTTTACCCATCAGTCTAAATGCAACTAAAAGATATCTAAACTTGTTCTTTCATCCTTAAATACATATAATATAAAATTATGATCAAAGACTTGTAGAAGTATTTTTGGATGTCTTGTAGCAGTTTATACAGCTATCCCAGCATGCCTTGCTAGCATGACTTACTGTAATTAGCCGGCAATAGTAATGAGGAACACTGAGGAGTATCACTACTGGAATTCTTATGCAAGTCGGCAGATGTACCAGAAAACTGTAATCCTGCGGTTTTGCAGGATAAATCTTTTCATCCTTTTACTTTGAACAGTTTGATTAACGGTAAATACTAAAACTATTTTTTTCTCTTTCATCCACCGAAGTCAAAGAAAGATGTCCGACGGAATGTTCTATTTCATAAAACAGAGATGTGTATAGATTATGTACAAAGAATCTTTCACCGTCAACAGGATATGGACTATAATTCATAATTGAACAGAAAACTAAGAGTTTATGTAAAAGATAACCTTACAGGTACCCATGTAACAACCAAGGTTGATTAGTTTCATTGAGCAAGAATACAACTTAGCTCTTGACATGTTTTTAAAGGTGGACTGTCACTGTGGTGTGATGGTGGTCCAGTTATGTTGTTGTCCTTTCCAGCATCAGTAATCTCAGACATGGTCAGTCTATTGCAGGAGCAAAGCCTTTATGATCAGGGGGGAGCTGGATGATTTGATGCAGTGAAACCTGTTAGCTATGGCTGGTACTGAAGCGCTAAGGGTGATGATGTTCAGTTTATTGCAGGAGGAAAGCCTCCATGATCAGTGGGAACCTTGATGATTTGATGCAGTGAAACCTGTGAACTATGGCTGGTAGTGGTGAACCAAGGTTGATGTCATGATAAGCCAGCTGTCATCACTGGGTACAGCAAGATCGACTAATGCAAAGATGAGGCCAGGCTTAATGGTCGGATTCGAACCAGGGAACTTTAGAGTTGTGATCAGGTGCTCCACAAACTGAGCTATCTCAGCACCTCATTGTCATGTGTCTCAGTAGCCTTAAAAGTTTCATTTGACATCATCAGCACCCTGGTGCAACAGCCTCCTAAAGAGCAGCTAATCTTTCATCAGGGAGCACATGGACATAGACCAGGCTAATTAATAGTTGTTTAACCAACAACCAGCACCATTACAAATCATGGGCTGTTAGGGAGACAGCTTTGAAGCCATATCAGATGTCTCTCCCCTCCTATTACCAGGTGACCAAGCAGGCCTTGAAGATCAAACACAGCTCCTGGGACTGGCAGAGTTAGGAGCACAGGGTGGCTACGCCTCTCACGCCACTGCAACCTCAACCCTGCCTTTGATCCGCAGCGCAGACAGGTGAATCTGGTTCCTTGAAGACATCAAACCTTGACAACATCAAACGGGTTCAATTAGCAGTAGAGGGGAGCTCTCAGTGTGTTTGTGACAGTCATTAGAAACCTGCCTGCAGCCAACTGGGTTAACCTTGGCTGTTTCTGGATAATGTTGTTTTATATGATCATGGCTGCACCTCGGACAGATTGGTTTGATGGATGGCCAAAACAACACATGACTGATTCTAATCAGTATTAATTATGAAGGAAAATAGCCCAAACTATGTGTAAATCATGACATAAGATATCTGAAGGAATTCAAGAAGTTTGCAAATGGAAAAACAATGTCCGAAATCTTACACATATTCTTGTATTGTATGGATCAGTGTACGTATAGATGGACAGACAGATTTTATCATTTATTACTACAAGATACTGCAAACAGTTTAAAAGTTCACTCCACTCTTCATCATAATCATCCTTCTTATCATCATCACCTTTCTTATCTTCACAATCATCACCTTTCTTATCTTCACAATCATCATCATCATCATCATCCGTATCATCATTGTCGTCATCATCATCGTCATCGTCATCATCATCCACTTTATTATCATCATCATCCATTTTACCATCATCATCATTATTATCATCATCCTTCTCCTCATCATCATCATCATCTGTATCATCAGTGTCGTCGTCATCATTATTATCATCTTTTTTATCATCATCATCATCATTCATTTTATCATTATCATCATTATTATCATCATCCTCATCTGTATCATCATCATTATCCATTTCATCATCATCATCACCCCATGACATATATAGGTACACAGCTGGATCAAGGGCTAAAAACTCCTACAGCCCACATCAGTTTTATATTACATAACAAAGTTAGAGCCCGGAACACAACAATAACATACATGTGTACTCCTCACAAAAGAAACGAAACCCTGCTGAAAACAATGAGTCTAGTGCACAAATACTGTTTTCTAATCAAATTAAAACCTTGCCAGGTCATTAGGAGTCAAAAAGTTGAGGTTTAAAGCATATGTTTTTAATCACCTAGCCGGGGAGATAGGTTGTAAAGTCAGTCTGGCTCAAAGTAGTAAAGACATTTACACATGTTTTCAGTAGGCTAAGGAAAGCGCCATAACAACTGCACATGTGCGCCGGGAATCCTCCGCTAATAGTCCATTGTAAACACACATGTTAACTTGAACAAGGTTCTCGCAGCCGCAAAAACATTTGTCAAGGGTGCTTCCACCTGGTGCAGAAACAGGGAACTAGAGGTGCATGATTCACGGAGCAACACTCCAGGATGTGTGGTCTGCAAGCTGATCAAAGCCTCCCTGACCTACGCAAATATATTGCAACAGTATTTATTTTCCTAAAACAAGACCATTAGCCATCATAAACAGAAAGGTTGGGGGATAAAATTCCTGGAGGGGTGTGACCAATTACTCACAAGGGTATGGGCTGTTCAAGATATTTTGGGGTATTTATTTTGTAAAGAACTTGTGTGCTTAACCCCATGAAAAGTAGTAAGTTGCTCGTTAAGCGAGTCTTAATTAATTGACGTTTTATGTTTCAGGGCAAAACCTTCATGAGAACCTTCTTCAAAACTGCCCAAATCTTTATTCTTTTTTTTTTTTACAAAATGTTGAGTAATTCCATCTCTCATGGTATAAACACATTATAAAAGTACTTTAGAGAATAAGTTTTTAAAACTAACGGTTTGTTCAAAGCATCTTATCTAATAAATGCAAGAAAAAAAACCCCACTGCATTAAAGTTGCCAGGATCAAGCAAATTCAGCAACACTTTATAAAATTTATTTCCACACAGTTTTAAGAGAGCAATCTGCCTTGATCATCTGATTTTCACCATTTTCTTTTAGATTGGATCCCAGATATAGCAGAAATATTGCTGAAAGAAGTGTTAAAATATTCAAAAAATAACTACTTAACCCTTGGCTATACAATAAAACACTTGACTTGTTGACCACACTGCAGACTGACATTTACTTCATGTACACTTCTCCTTTCACAAAAAAAACTGCAGTTTTCATTACTTTTATTTTTTTTACTGAAAAGGAGCCCTCTCTCCTCTGCTGTTCAAACTTGCTGTGGAATCAAGGAACCTAGACTTGCTTTAATAAGAAACTAGACTTGCCTAAATCTTGAAAATTATTTCTTTTTAAATTTGATTCAAGAGTCATGGCGCAGGACTGACCCCACTGGCACATTTATATTTTCAAAAAAAATATACAACAAAATTCTTCCAAAATAAACTTTAACTGTCTTTTCCATCATTTTATACCATATTGTGGTGATATTCACTGCCAAAATATTTCAGTTATACAGTATCAATGTTGGTAATACTTGGCAACAGACGGCAAAGTCTGATGGTGTATATATACATCATACAGGGGTGACCGGAGTTTGTGTAGGGGGGGGAGCACAATATAGTTCATGAAAGATATACTGTTCTATGAAAAATCAACATACAAAACGGTACAATCTGAGTCCATTTCACGAGTTTTCACATTTTAGAGTTTATTTGTTGTTAAGATAGCAAAACATAGTACGTGTCCCCAGTGCCCCCCCTCCCCCCGCCCAGATCTGGGCTTGTCACATGCCACCAAGTGGCTAAGCAGAATTTTTTTAATTTTTATATTTTAAATTTAAGACATGTTTCATTTAAGACATCTGTACTATTTATAAGGACATTGTAAAAGCTAAAACAGTTTAATTGTAGTTATTTATTTAGCACAAAAGATATGATACCAAAATTATTTATAATATTCACGACCAGCAGCTCATTGTTTGTTCCTGTCACTTTTATAACTTGAGTATATGACACCATATGCTTTAAGTCAACAGCACATGTATATCTACATATATAGAAGACTTTACCAGGTTCTTCTCCACAGTCATAGCAAACATCCCCCCTTTATTATAAACACATTGCTAAATAAACATTTTAATGTTCGACCAGGTTATAACAAAGGGAAGTGGTGTGCGTTAATCCTTTCAACAAATAACTAGTAGATACCAAATATAGTTGAATGTTTACAGAACGTAAGACTGGTGTGCTTCTTGCCACTACACTGGCAGCCCTCCGCTACTATAATCTGGCGATTACCCTGTCATTAACAAGGTCTCTGTTTGTTCCTAGTGTCTGGGGCTCTACACAATGGCATACCAACCACTGGGGAAAGAGAGGGCATTGTACTACGGGGTGGGGGGGCTGTCATGTGATCTTTTGTATGTATTTATATACTGTGCAGGTCATGTTGATACCTAGTCATAAATGTGTGATGTACTTAAATCTGAAAAGGACTGTGAATGAATGAATGAATAGTTCAGTGAGTGAATGAGTGAGAACAGTTTAGTGAATGAGTGAGACAAAGTCGAGTGAATGAGTGAAAATATAAAAGCTGAGTAAATGAGTGAATGAATAAGATAATAGTTTAGTGAATGATTGAATGAGTGAAAGCAGTGTGAGCGAGAAAAGAGCGAGTGAGTTTGTAAGTGAGTGAGTGAGTGAGTGAGTGAGTGAGTGCTTGAGTAAAAGCAAAGAAGAAAGTAGACGAGTAAGCTAGAGAGTGAATGTAATTGAAGTGGCTGAAGGAAGGAGAAATTATCATTTGTGGAGGAAAGGGATAGAAAGAGTAAAGAGATCATCATTATCATTATCATCATTGTTGTCATCACTGTCATCATCATCATCCATAATCATGCAAATTATCATTCATCCCATCATCATCATCATGTAAATTATTATTCATCGCATCATCAACATCAATTATCATGTAAATTATCATTCATCGCATCATCATGATGTAAATCATCATTCATCGCATCATCATCAATAATCATGTAAATTATCATTCATCCCTGCTAAATAACAGTTCATCTTACATGTACAATAGGCTATATCTGCATTTGATGCCAGACCTTTCTTTCCCTAACGCTAAGTTAAAGAATCTACAGATAAATACACATTCTGTTTGTGTGTTTATTACAGTAAAGGATTCTATACTTAATTATTTTGTTATGGCAGTAGGTTCTGTAAATACAAACGGTCTTACATTGCAAACTGTTTGGCTAGGAGCTCGCAAGTTATGCAAACAAACAGGTGATATATTCCTAAGCACAGCCTAAAACAAATGTTATGGTTCTGTTTACAGTACCCAGTGCCAGTGCCAGTACCCAGTTCATATTTTATTAGTTGAAATATTATTTTTTAAAACCATTTCGATCTACTTACCCTAAATGTTAAAGAGGTATAATTAGAGCCACAATACTATTTTTGTTTGGCCTTAATACAACAGTTTTATCTGGCACTGACAATTGTTTGGACCAATGTTTCTTACAGTGTAAAGAAATTTATACTTCATGACAAACCTGCTCAAATCATTCTAAGAAATGTTTCTTATTCTTGGAATCAAAAATGATAACTACGTATGTTTATAATAATTCCCAAGCTCAATATGATAAATCAATAAATGATGACAGCAAAGAATTTCATAATCAGACTCAAATCAGAAATTTCATGTAATAATAATAATAATAATATAAATAATAATAATGTACATTTATACTGCGACAAATCCATACACTAATGCATGCTCATGGCGCTACAAATTACCAGGGGTTGCAGAAGTTATATTTAGGCTGTCAATTATAGAGTCGTAAACAGAATCAGTCTAGTTACGAATCAGAAGAAAAGTACAAAATTGCTGTATATAACATTTAAAAATTACAAAAATTTAACAGAAAGACCATAAAGTTCAGCAATTAGCTTAAAACTTTCCATTCAAAAGCTCTTCAAATTACCTTCTTTTAATCTTCATGCTTGCAGCCCTGTACAAACCCTCGGCCACCATCTGTGTATATTTCCTATATGAACGAGCTAATGCTGTGCTGTGATCTATAGTCAAGTCATACCCCCTACAGCCACAAACGCACTTGGATGACTCGACCCCTCTGCTTAGTTTGACAACAGTTCGACTGCTTCGTTAGAGCAGTTTGTTTTCAAGTGTATGAAAGACCCTCCCTCCTACACAGGGGAATCTGTCATTTCCTCGCTGCCGTCATTTCAACGTGACTTGTCGTCTTCCGCAACCGACTTATTCACTTGACGTTGTTGACAGAATACTTAGAGAATGGATCGTGTCTCTAAAACAATACCGACACACTCCAGACAATTTGCACTTAGGATCAGTAAAACCCCGGGACTACGGTGACAATACAACGAACAGGCGGAAAAAGGAAGTGAGAACTTTCTTGCGGTTTTCATTGAACCAAGTTTGAAGTTTTTTTCTGCACCTTACATCAATAACGTCTTGTCGACATAAAACTACAGTGATTTTTGCATCGCTTTGCAACACCTAAAAATAGCTATGCTTCATTGTACACATATGGATTCATCTGGCACATGACGACAGCATGTTGCAAGCTATGAACAAAATTTCTATTTATAATTCTCTCATTTTTAGAAAGGCGATTCTCTAATTTTGTACAACCATATTTTAATTCTAAACCATTGGACATGCTCTTTTTGACCACCTAGTTGGATACAAAATATAATATTCATTAAACATAATATTTTATGTAAAATATAATATTTTGTACATACAGAAGCCCAGTCATTTCATATGCACTCAAAATGAGTGACTGATTTGGGGTTGTACATGGTTTTCATCAATCTTTCAACCACATTACCACGGTCTCACCAACATCACGTTGGCATCGGGGCTCCTGTCTCTCCGGGTTGGAGTTCACAATGAAAAACTATTGAAATCATCTGACTCAGGGCTCATTAGAACTTCTAGTCTTAGGTAAGATCAATCTTAGTGACTCGGTTAATTTGAAAAGTAACATGGCACTCAAATAAAAAACTATTGAAACTGCAATATCCTTACCTAAAAAAATTATAAAGGCATTCTAAAAAGTTTTTAAACACTTTCAAAACAGCAATACCTTTAATTCAAAAAGCACAAGCCAAGCACTTTCCTAAAGAAGTGAATCGAAGAACAGAAATTACAATATGGAGAAAGACTTGCAGCCAGGAGACAGAATACTTGGGTAATATTTCACAATTTATGACTCATTACTTTTGATAGATATATAAACATGAACCTAAAGTTGTTCTCTCGTAAGTTGGCATTCTATTGGTGTTATGATAAGTTTCAGATTCAGTTAGGTTTAAAATATGTCTGTGAAGTGTTTAATTTCAATTTTCTTACATGGTCCTTCAAGAAACCCACTTCTAGAATGCATAATTTCAAATTGTCTAGTCTAGACCAGGCTAACACTTAGTCCCAGAAATAAGCTTAAGTTACAAAAGTATGTACATAATACCGAAAAAAAAACCAAATATTAAAATTAGAAAAGGAGCCCAGAGATATCCTAATTACTGGCTAGAGCTGAGAATTCCTAGACTTGCTAAATATCTAGACTTGGGCAGGCTTCATTTTCTTTGTATGGTCTAGGGTCTGGGGCACAGACTACATAGGACCTTACAATCTATAGCAGGGTGGGTTGAACATTTCAACAAGAGGCCTCTGTCTTTTCTATAGCTCAGGACCTCGCAATCCAGAGTCCTTTAAACATGCAGTATAAAGGCGTCTGGATGGGAAGGACATTTTAACTATAGGGGCCTTCATTCGGTCTTTGTTCGAACCCTGTTCGTACGCATTGTCACTTAAGGTCCTTGTATGTGTTAAACTAGAATATAGCCTTTGCAACTGTGTAAAGAGTCATATACACAGCCCAATTACTGACGGGTCGGTGTGATGACCTACATATAATTGTCCAAAGTCATAATACTCGGTAAATAGGTAACTGAGTTTTACTGATAAATGTTTAATTTTGTGAAATGAGCAGAGGAAATGTCAAGTTGCATGATAAGAGTTGACTCATTGGTTTCTATGTTTATGTTACGTTTAGGTATTTTCAATCTGTTCTCAGCTAGTCGCTGCATAAAACGTCAACAATCAAGTATCGTGTATTATGAACCATTGGGGATATTTCTCCCTACCACAGCTTCAAAAGTACCATATTATGCCTATTCCAATGAGTGACCCTTCAAAAGTTGGGTTGAGTACATATAGAATCACACTTACGTTTCTGGGTGTGTAGTGGGACTCTGTTGGCCTCTTCTGAAGTTTCCTGCACTTCTGCATCCATCATAAGCTGAAGGAAATCGGTCCTGGACTGTCAGAATGAGAAATAAAGAGATGTGAACGTCCATAATTGTCTGAGAGTTTAAGCTCTCGGTTAAAGGGAAATAAATTCGACTTGACTACACTAACTAGGGGAGACAACTGTGGAGATTCTAATATGTCCCCTACTAGGCAGTCATGTACTTTGACTTAAATAAATTGAAAGTTACTTCCTTTGTCTAGACTTTTGTAAAGACCCTGAGTCAAGACATCGAAAACTGTACATCTCGCTCTACCATAGTCATATCTGTTTGGCCCTGCCTAAGGCACAGCTAGGAAAGGCAATATATATAGTCCCAGGAATAA
>JAUELE010263939.1:0-10252 GCA_031471655.1 Diodora aspera | reverse complement strand
AGCATTAATCGCCGCTCAAAGCTCGAGCCGTGACACTGAGTACACTGACCTTCATGTTTCATTTTAAAAAATGACGTCTTTTTTTCTTGCAAGAACCGAAATGTTTTCATAGTGCACTGGCCTACGACAGTTCTTTGCAGTTCGATCACAAGTAGACTAAAATATAGTCTCTGAAGAAAGATTAACATTTTTATTTTTAAAAAATTAAATTAAAACGATATTCATCTGTAATGAAATAAATGTGATCCCAGAGACACTGCTAACTTCAGATCTAGACTGTGCTTGTCTCTGCTATAATACAACTTCAGGGTCTGGATGACAGACTAGATCATAAGCAACTGTCTTCGCTAGCTGGCGCAGCTTGCAGTGTTAAAAATCATGAGATTCAGCTTGATGCTCGTCTACAGCTTCACCACAGCTAGCGTCAAAGCCTAGCTCATAGTGTGTATACGGCCTAATGTTCACATATAGCAACAACATTGTAAAGGGTGAGCTCAAGGGGACGGCATACATGACGCCGTTCAAAGATTTTTTTTCCACTTTCAGATTTGTACATTTGTAAACAGAAATATATATACTGCCGGGCAAAAGAAACGATGCCAGGATTTTGATAGACTTCTGAATAAATTCACAATTGCGTTGGATATTTAAGAGATATTCCTTCAAGATTAGGAAGTTTTATCAACGATATGATGTCAATCAAATTACACTAGTTGAAATCCAACATCCTTTTGATCAGCTATGACATAAAGACGTAAACGAAAATAACTGAATTCATTTGGCATCGTTTCTTTTGCCCGGCAGTATACATCAGCGTTCACAACATCTTCTGTAACAAGGTTTGTGTTTTGTAATTTGTTGTCACATTCATTTCAATGGTTTCTACTACAGGATTCTTTTCGAGTTCAAAGGTTACAGAAAAATTATTTTCAATGCAGATTTACAACAAAACATGTACGTTCTCTGAGTGTGGCCCAATATAACAGTAAAGTGCAACATAATAAGTCAGCCTGTTGTAATATTTATCCATCGATAACTACTACAAGTATTTTGTTTCAGTCTAAAAAGTTTACAAACAGGCGACCAGTTAAATATAGATTGGAGGGGGGAGGCAACAACGTTTACTGTTAGTGTGGCCCCCTCTCTCTAACGAAGTACTGTACAACTGGATCAGCCATCCATCACCTTTATTCAACAAATTCTGCCCCATATCTATGAAATGTTTACCTTACATCCGTGCAGAATTTCATTACACTTACACAATGACCAAGGATCGCACACTTAAGTTACAAAAAAGCTGTACAAAGAGGTGAGCCGGCTGTCTCAATTATCTATTTGTCCTCATAGACATAGTGTTATTTAGTTGTCATTATAATTGTCTAATGTAGAATACCTCTAGCTGAAAAGTCTATGAATAGAGGACCAGTATGAATAGAATTTTGGGTATTCACAATGTGTAAAGGCAGTATGTTTTGTTGCCAAGTAGTAATTTTGAATTCGGATTATTTTGATAGCCTTACAGTTTGGCATTTTTCCTTTTCTATTTTGCCTATATATGGCTTGCTTTACAATTAAAATCACAGCAGTTAAAGGATTGTTGTGTTTTCCGTGCAATCCAAACAAAACCTGTTTCTTCAAGCCATCTTGATAGATCTCTCCATACACTTTTCACATGTTGACATTCGTACATAATATGTGGAACAGTTTCTGGATATACAGAACAAAAATTGCACATCTTGGAATCACAGAGTCCAAATTTTACTAATGAAACATTTGTGTACAGAATACTATTAATTAACTTGAACTGAAACCACCTCAAGTTACTACTTTGGGTACATCTTTGAGCCATCAAATTAATATTGATACAATCTTGTGTTGTCAACTCAACAAGCATAAAGTCTTCCCATTTTAGAAGGTGTGTATGGTGTACTAAAACTGGTGTTAATAAAGTTTTGTAAAAACCTTTACAATTTTTGTTTTTTAATAATTTTCCTACACAGAATGGGAGAAATGGCTGTTCCAAAAGTGTCACACCATTGAAACCATGACGTTGGAAGAATTGTTTTATTGCAGCAATTATGCCTTGGTAACTAACAATATCAACTTTTACATCATGTTTAGTTTTAAAATCTTCATATTTTATCCAATTTCCTTGATCACTGATGAGATCATTTATAAAAACCACTCCTTTTCTAAACCACTCTCCGTAAGGGAGAGGAGTGTCACCCACCTTAATGTTTTCATTATTCCAAATGGACTGAGCAGCTATCTCTTCACTACTAAGTTTTAGTTTGCACTTACAGAGAAAATATGCATAAGTACCAAACACATCTTTCCAAAATTTACTTGTTAGATCTAACACAATTTTATTTGTGATAAAATATGGTTCAGCTGTCCACAAATATCTATAGCTTGGCAATTGATTTTTTATTACACTAGTAGATTTGGAGTCTGAAGTGCATAGTTTATAGATCCATGGAAGTTTTTGAGACATTATAATAAATTTTATGTTTGGCACTTTTAAACCTCCAAATTGTGTGGGAAGATACATCCTTTCTCTTTTAATTTTGTCAGGTTTTCCGTTCCAGATAAATTTAAAACACAATTTCTGAAGTCTCTCTATCTCATGTTCAGGTGGGCTTGGTATAGATGAAAAGATATGAGCTAACTTTGGCAATAACAAAGATTTCAGGACTGTATTCCGTCCTATTGGTGTTAGTGTTCTGCACTTCCATAGGTTCATTTCTCTTTCGATACTGGTCATCTTTTCAGAGTAGTTTAAGTAAATCATATTATCTAAGTCTATATCAAAAAGTATTCCTAAAAGTTTGAACTTTGTTTGGGTCCAATCAAAATTCCAATCTTTGCATAGTTTTAGCCTTGATCTTTTTTTGGACCCCATCCAAATTAACATAGTTTTATCTGCATTAACCTTTAGACCTGAAAATCTTTCAAAAAACTGCAAAGTATGTAAGGTTGCATATAAGCTTTTTTCTGAACCATCCAGCAACAATGTGGTGTCGTCTGCAAACTGTGACAATAGATATTTAACATTCCCAAAATGGATACCTTTGATAGCTGAGTTTTTTCTAAGCATTAGAGCCAGGATTTCAACACACAATATAAATATATATGGCGAGATTGGATCACCTTGTCTACAACCCCGCAGAATCTTGAAGAATCCACTTGCAAAACCATTTACAATAATGCATGATTCAATGTCATTGTAAAAAATCTTAATCCACTTTTAAACACTTGGGCCAAAATTAAAAAAATCCAAGACATCCAACATGAAATTTCTGTCAATTGAATCGAAAGCTTTTTCAAAATCGATCAGCACGAGCAAGCCTGGTATTTGATATGACTCTGTGTGTTCCATTATATCATAGACAAGACGTGTTACTTCTCCTATGTGTCTACCTGCTATAAAACCTTTTTGATCCTCATTTATGATAGTCGGCAAAATATTTTTTATTCGATTAGCTATCACCGCAGAGCCTAACTTATATATAGTATTTAACAGAGAAATAGGCCGCCAGTTTTTCAAAATAAATTTAGGTTTATTTCCTTTTGGTAGACATGTTATCATTCCTTGTTTTTGTGTAATCGATAAAGATCCTGAATTGTATGCATAATTTAAGGAGTTAATAATTAGTTTCCCCAAGTCATTCCAGAAAAATTTTAAAAATTCTGTAGTAAAGCCATCTGGTCCTGGTGATTTTTCATTTTTCATCTTTTTTAGACTTGACAGTGCTTCCTCATATTTAATTTCGCCTTCAAGACTTTCTGAAAGTTCAGGAGTTAATTTGGGAATATCCGATTGGTCATAAAATAGGGTCTCCCAATCAGCACTCGAGCATGTATCTGCAGTGTACAATTTTCGATAATAATTTACAGTTTCAGTCATAATATTTTCATGATCTTTTAGCACTGTACCATCATTTTTATGAATTTCTATCATTGATTTATTCAAAAACTGCCTGTGCTCCAAATGTAAAAAGTATTTTGTTGGTTTTTCTCCATGTTCAATCCATCTAGCACGAGATCTAATAAAAGCCCCTTGTGTCTTAATTTTTTCCAATTCTTCGAGTTCAGTATTTATAGTTTCTATTTTGTTACATATTTTGTTTTTTTGTCTTCTTTACTTGTACTATCTAGTTCGAGTTGATGTTTTCTTAAATCTGTTTCTAACTGCTTAGTTTTCTTTTCATTTTTTTTTTTTTTTATACTTGCAAATTGTATCGTTACTCCTCTAACTGCCAAAAGAACTACTTCTAATAACAACTGGTCATTTACACTATAAGTACCATCCTGAATTTTATAAATATCCAAGGTTTCCTGTATTGTACTCTTAATTTTACTAACATAATTTGGATCGTACAAAAGTGAATTGTTGAATTTCCAAAATCCTTTTCCATATTTGGAATTTGTATTTTTGAATTCAATTTGGATTATTGAATGATCAGTTTTGAAGCCAGGATGAATATCAGCCTGTTCTATTGCCTGCATAAAACCTTGAGAAACCAAAAAAAAGTCTATTCTTCCTTGTTTTATAGGATTATTTTTGCGCCATGTATACCTTTTAGTGTCAGGATTGGCTTCTCTCCAAGGATCTTTAAGATCCCAGAAGTCAGCCATATCTAGAAGTTCCTTACGTGCCTTAGGATTATTTATATTTTTATAATTATAGGTGTCTTTTGAAAAGTCTTGCACTAAGTTCCAGTCGCCACACATGATTATATTTTCACCATTCATAGACCCTATTAGCTTGTTAATTCGGGCATAGAATTCAGGGCTGTCTTGATTTGGACCATAGATACAAAATAACGTGTACACTTTTTCTGCAATTTTGATGTCTATAGCAACAAAATTACCTTCTTGTTCATCAGAGATATATTTAACTACAGAGAATTCAAAATTATTGTTTAGAAAAATAGCTACTCCTCTAGAGTTAGTTTTATGTGAACTAAAGTAACACTCCTTGTAACCCCACTGTTGTTTTATTATTTGTTCCTGATCAATTGAAAAATGTGTGTCCTGTAAACAGTAGATATGAGCCTGTTTACGTTTTAAGTAATTTAAGACCTGTTTACGCTTAAATTTTTCCTGCAAACCTCGACAATTCATTGACAAAATATTTATAGTTCCACTCTTACTCATTACTTACGGTATCATTGAACATGAAAAAGCCTGGATATACATTCATGGTAATATTAATGCTCAAACTTGAAAGTGTTTTTTGGTACATATTTAAAGTAAAACTGAAATTAACAAAACAAATACTTGTACATAGTTTACAGTATACTCCGGTTAGTTTGTTGAGAAAAAGCCATTGTTGCTTTTTTGTGACTACCACAGATAGCACACAATGTGCCATTGTGGTCACGTGAAACTCAGGCACTGCATGGCTGAGCTCTACAACAATTTTTTAGCACAGTACAGTACCTTAATACCTATATCGTCAGTTGAAGATTCTACAACTGACTTCCAAAGACCTTCAATATTAAAGAGAACAAGAAAAGACAAAAAATAACATAACTCTGGCTTATAAGCATAGACTCACAGAAACAACAAAAGTGATCCTTTTATCCCTTTATGTTGCAAGGGCAATGTACTTGATCAGTAATGCATAT
The DNA here is from genome assembly GCA_031471655.1 of Diodora aspera. Lineage (NCBI taxonomy): Eukaryota > Metazoa > Mollusca > Gastropoda > Lepetellida > Fissurellidae > Diodora > Diodora aspera. The sequence goes on along the minus strand of JAUELE010263939.1, from coordinate 4,619 downwards.
TTAAAAAACCTTAAAAACCTGTATCGCCATTTGAGGATTCTACCGCTGACTTCCAAAAGTCCTTCAATATTAAAAGGAGGAAAGAAAAAAAGACAAAAAACATAAAATAACGCTTTATGAACGTACCGTCACAGAAACAACAAAAGAGATCCTCATTTTCCTTTACGTTATGCAAGGGCAATGTACTTGATCAATGATGTACATTTAAAAGCCGATGCTTCATACAGAGGATCTATCAAAAGTAAATAAGCACTAAGAGCTTCCCATTGGTCGCTATGAGTATGAACGACAAGCATTAAGTTACTGAGGTCCCTTTTTGTCTTTGTAGCACCATGTGACTCCCCGGAGGCCATACAGAGCATGAAAAAGATAAAATAATAAACTATGTTTGACAGAAATAGACCTTGGTGGGGCAATAACACTACAAATAAATCAAGTAAAATAGTATTTTATATTGCAGGATCGATTTGCTCTAGATATGTTGAAACACATATTTAAAGAAGTATATTCCATAGCTAAAGAATCTATGGAAGCTAAAACAAAACAAAGCTTCCCATTTTCTCTGTAACAACACATGATTTCTGGAGAAAACCCTTAGACCAAAAAAAAAAAAAAACCGTCAAAAACAATTATCAAGTGTATAACACAAATAGAAAGGGACAACACAGGATGACAGTGAGAAGAAGAAAGCAAAAGATCCTCATTTTAGACGGCTCCTACGTCAAGCATAAGAATACTGGGGTCCTATTCTTTCTGGTGTTGTAGCGACACCCCACGGGTGACACAAGTAAGAAAGAAAAAAAAAGAAAAAAAAAAGAAAGAAAAAAAAAGTCATATGCGGAGTAAGCAAAACAAACAGGAAAGTTTGTCTTATTTTCAACCTTTTTTTTTTTCTATCATTTTACCGTGTGGGGACTATAGTTATTGAAACCTAAATATAGTTCACATAGAGGGTCCATTGAAGGACAAAGAAAAAACAAAAGAAATCCATATTTTTGTCGATCTTACACAACAAGCTTTGGGTTTTTGGGAGGGTTTTTTTTTTGGGGGGGGGCCCCATTAAGTATTTTATCTTGGTGATGTTACGCCACTCCCCGGAAGCCCCACACTGTCAAAATAGGAGCAACCCGTTAGAGTTAAGAACACTAAGCCTAAGTGTTTTGTGTAGCAAAAACAACGTTTCTTACTCACTTTGCCTCAAAGGCCAAGTGTTTTAAGTTTTCAAAAAGTATTAAATATGTATACACTCTGTCACGCAAGCCTACATTAAACAATTGTAAAAGTTAATCTTAGAAATAGAAAAAAAAACACAAAAAAACGTGACTTCCTTATTCTTTTAAGGAACACCAAAATAAGTTACACACACATACTCTTTATAGATGCTCACAGTTTCTCAATATTGTCCTCAAGTCCAATTGTTTTCCATTTGTCCCTCACAGTTCTCCTGTACTGCAACTGAATCTCAATCCCCTTTTCTTGAATCCTCGTCTGGACATTTTCGTTCTTCCGAAGTTCGTAGGCCTTGTTTGCTAATTTTCCTCTGAACTTCTTTAGACACACAGGCAATTCCGTCCTAATTGTAGTTTTTTCCTTTCTTAGCATGTCTCTTTTCGTGAAGCTTGCCTTGAATACTTTATCCCGGTCGGTCTGCTTCACAAATTTCACAATGATAGGTCTCGGAGATTTCGCCTTCTCCGGGTCTGTCGTCTGCCTGGGAAGTCGGTGAACATTAATCAAAGGAAGCTTGTCCACAATACCAAGTTCTTCGAACAGTCGTCCACAGACGGAATCCAAATGTTCTATATCTTTTTCCACCACCCCATAAATGAGAAGATTTTGTTTGCGTTGGTAGGTTTCAAAAATCAAGTTTTGTCTCTTCACATCGTCACGGACATTATTTGTTTTATTTGAGATTACATTTGAAAATCAGGTATTCTTCTTCTTTTGCGATTGAATCCCATCCTTTAGTGCCTGCTTTTAACAATATTACATTCGAAAATGTAATCCCGATATCTTACTCTGCGTTGCTTGGTTCCTTCAAAGGTATGACCTTGTGCCCTGTTTCAAATTGTCCTTCTGTGATTTTTATGCTGGATACGTGACCCCAAACGCGAAATTGATCTGCTGCTATCTGTGTAAAATAAATAACATAAACTTTCATTCTGAACCTTCTCTGAGAGTTTTCAAAATGTTCGCCGAGTATGAGCCAAATGCATTTATTTGCAAGTACAACGTTTCGGCGTTTACGACCCTGGGTCTGAAAAGGAATTCGGTTTTTTAACAAAGGTGAAAAGTATCAAACGCTCTGTTTGTTGAGTGGATCAGTCGTGATATATACATGCATGTAATGTAAACTACAGTGAAATCAGGATAAGTAAAATTTCAAGGGATCATGGATTTTGTTTACTTGTCCAAACCCAGCCAAGCAGTCAGAATAACAAACGAAGATATAAAAGACATGAAATTAGCGGACTTGGTCGAAGGTTTGTCCCCACAGTTTGCACACGAACACACTGGGAAACACTAAGCCCTAGTGACGTCACTGGTCTTCAGAGATAAGAAAGCTTTCAACTCAATTCTGTTTCAACTACGTATTATTTATGTTGGAACAAGATCAACGCCGCAGTCTAATGGCATGGCAATACATTATCGTTCCAAACATTGCTGTGTTGATCGCTTCTGTTTGAATTGTCATTCAGTTATGTTGAACTAACGCTGTAATGGGGCTTGTAAGGATTTGTCCTGCTGGTAGTATCCGCCGGAGTTTATTTAAAAACTTAACGTATTGCAGAATATATTGGTTTTACAAATATAGGGGTTTCACCTCGCGCACGCAACAGTCCTTGGTACTGGGATTGTCTTCAGTGTAGCAGCTTTGCCGGAAACTTCACGCTCAATCAGTCCTTAAACACACGGACGAACTATGTTTTCCAACGTCAAACAAGGATCATCTGTTGCACCTACCGAAAACATACGTCGACCCAACCCTTTTCGACATTTGGAAACCATTTTGAGAATCGGCATCATATACTTTGACCCGCTTGGAAGACAGTCGGTGGAACTGACTGAATCACGTTGGAAGAAACTATTGTGTTTCGTCACAAGCAGTGTCTCTGTCTGTTTCCAAGCATTGTCTATATTTTTCTTGGTCAAAACGTGCGTGGCACTTAGACCAGAAGGTTTCACTTCTTGGAACATCATCACTATAGCATGGCTGGGTTTGTATGCAAACAACACCGCTGTGATTGTAGCGACGACATATCTGTCACCAAGAAGATTACCAAAACTGTTTAACCGCCTCGTGGAAGTATGTCCTGCTACTGTGAATAGTTCCGCTAAACGATGCAGGATTTTTGCCTTGACAATGTTCATTATTACCTGGCTTTTTGTTCCGAACCTTGACATTTGGATCCTCCCTGAATCGACAAATTCAACTTCAGACAATAATTAGTTGTTCCCTTTCAACCCGCGCAGCACTCAAGGACAGATATTCAGCTATTTCCGTCTTTTCCATGCATGTTTAACCTTGTCTGGTTTTGAAACCTCCGCGTGTCTTTTGATCGGCTTATGTGCTATCCTTGGACAAGAGTTCGACAGAATAGCAAGAAAACTCGAGCAATTGTTTTTCAAAAGCATGAACTTAAAAGAGGAAATGGAAACTGCTCGGAAACAGTTTGAAAGCATATATGAACTTGTGAACCAGGCAAACAGCTTCTTTCAATACGTTTCGATGCCTATTTTCCTGTTTGGAATACCGCTCTTTTGCTTTGGACTGTATTGCCAAATAACTAGAGAGATCGCTCCAGGAGACAAGGTCGTATTCTATGTAATAGCATGTTCCACTGTCGCTCAGATTACTCTTTATTCAGCGGCTTCATCGTACCTGAATGTCAAGGTATGACTTCTTTTGAAATTCTTAATTCTCAAATATTTAATCAATTCGGGATTCGCCCTGATGTGTATTTGAATGGTAGATGAATGAAATAAATCCCAGATCAACGACTTTCTGATCATTTGTTACTCTATAAAAACTAAATAGAAGACATGTAAAATTGTTAAACTATCAATGCATGTGAGTAAGTTTGAAATAGATTGATTTTCAAATTAAACGTCTGTCTTTGTAGCTCGCCTGCACTTTAGTGCAGAAAAGCTGTAGCAATCCCCCACCGTCGGCGGCCGGACAAAATGTCAACGATAAGATGTTAAGTTTTCAATGTGTTACTGTTTCTGTTCATGTTTTATTAGCTCGCCAGAGACGAAAGTCTCAGGAGAGGTATTGTGATACCCTGGGCGTCGTCGTCGTCGTCGTCGTCGTCGTCGGCGTCGTCCGTGGACAGCGGGTTAAAGTTTTTTCAAAACCCTATAACTTTTAATGTTTTTGAGTTACGACCAACACATTTTGAGGGTAGCATCCTCAGAGCCTTACTTTTCAGATACCATCATCCCCCACCCTCACCCCCACGACTACCCCCGCCCTCACCACTCCCTCAGTTTGACCTTTACATGAAAAACTTTCGTGAATAGCAGGTTACATTTTTTAAAGGGTAGCAACCTCACAGGAATACTTCTCAGATACAATCATCCCCCACCACTCTCGCCCCGCCCGCCCCCCGCCCGCC
>JAUELE010263928.1:0-10252 GCA_031471655.1 Diodora aspera | reverse complement strand
GGCTTATGATCAGAAGTTCTGTTTTATCATCATTGAGTTTAAGGAAATGCTTGGTCATCCAACTTTTTATGTGTCCAATGTAATTCCGAATTTGAAGAAAGGCTGATTCTGTTGATGCCGGATTAGAGGGTCTGAATGAGAGGTAAAGTTGGGTGTCGTCTGCATATAGATGAAATTAGATATTGAAGTGTATATCGTCAAAAGTATGGGTCCAAGTACTGATCCCTGTGGTGTACCATACTAAAGTACCGTGTCCCTTGAGGAAGACTCGTCAATGCCGACATGTTGTTTCCTGTCGGTCATGTAGGACTTAAACCACTGAAGAGCACTTCCAGTTACGTCAATCCTGTGTTCAAGAATGTTAAGCAATGTGCCATGGTCAATAGTATCAAACACCGCGGATAGATCAAGTAGGACTACGACGGTGGTACCATCTTGATCAACTGCTTGTAGTAAGTCATTCTGAACCTTTGTGAGAGCTGTTTCGGTGCTGTGTAGGCCACGATATGCTGACTTCAGTTCTTCATAGTATTGATGGGTGGACATATGCTGTTTCAGTTGATTGGCAACGTACGATAGATTGGATACTGGTCGATAGTTTTATAGTATATCATGGTCAAGGTTTGGTTTCTTAAGAAGAGGGGAAATTATAGCTTCTTTCATGAAAGATGGAAAACATGCTGATGCAAGTGATGAATTCACGATATGAGTCAACAACGGGGCCACCACGTCAAGAGCCAGCTTGGTATCGGATCCAGTGTGCAGGACTTCAAGGAGCTTTTTGCCATTAGGTTTACTATTTCTTTGATCGTTGCGGGACTAAAAGATGACAATGTGTTAGTTCCAGCTTCTTTTTCTATGTGCACCGCAGTGTCACAAGGAGTACAAAGAGGGATATCTTGGGGAGATTGTCTAATCCGAATGATCTTGTCCGAATGAATTTCTAGGCCTGATTTCAGCGTCATCTACTATAGTACTGAAACAGGGTTTCAGATCGTCGTTGTTTATCGGTCATATACCGATATTTCTGTATGACTGCTATCTTACGTCAGTTCTTTGATGATCTGGTAAAATAAAACTGAAGCAGTCAGTGAGGGAATTATTTTAGCAGGGGAATTTGGGATTTTAGAAATATTTCTTGTTTCAACAGTTTAAAATGCATATTGACACTACATAAAGTTTTTTCTGAAATAATTAAGTGAATAAAATTTCTAATCTCATGATTTGCTATTGGTTTGGTTGAATATTTAGAACTTCTAATACTTTGTGACTTATCGTCACGGTGGGGCTGAAATATTGCCCACAGCGACGGTGCAAACATCATTTTACTCACTCACTTTGTGACTTATTGAGTTTGGCCAGTGACGTATCACTTTTGTCCGGTCCTACTATTTAACGCCCGGGAACGTCCGGGGGTGTCCGAGTAACGTCCGAGTAACGTCCGAGTAACGGGCGCCCGGGAACTGCCGAGGCGTAATACAATGCATGTATTGATAAAAACCAAATATGTGTACCAAAGTTTTGTAATGTTGGATTCATGGTAATATTAGCCTTATAAATGTAACTTGTGTGCTTTTATTTGCGAAAAATCATAAACAAATGAACTATGTAAAGCGTATTTCTGTTTTTAAGAGACTGCCTAGCTACATGTTAAAATAATGGGAATACATGTATATTTTATACTTTATAATTTCATAATATAATTTATAACTCTGTGTGTGCTGCACGATATGTTGTCACTAGATATGTGATGTAATGTCGCTACGCCTCGTGAATATATAGGCCACTCAAAAATAGTTGAATCCTGCTTCTAAAGAATGTGCTTTGTCATGAGATATGTGCCATGTCGCCACGCATCGTGAATATATAGGCCACTCTAAAATAGTTGAGTCCTGCTTCTAAACAATGTGCTGAGTCGTTGTCAAATTTAATATGTCCTTTCCAAAAACCAACATTAAGAATAGTGAATATTTGTTTAAATATGTACATATCACGACAAATCCACTCAGTACAGGTGTTCTATAGTGCAAGGCGCGTTGCAGTGGGCACAGTTTAGTGTTTGTAATGGGTTTGAGAATTTGGTTTTACCCAGTTTGAGCCTGATAATGGCTTGGTTTTGGTTGTATTGTGTGACCAGCTCTTTCATAAGCATGGCCGTAGATAACTTTTTGAGACTGGGGGGGGGGCAGAGTGAGGGTCCCCCCCTGTAGAACGAAGAACATTTTTTATTTTACCAACAAAATAAAGCGATTTCCTGGCATCTCTCATTATTTTATTTTTAAATATCATAATTGAAAACATTCTTGGGGGGGGGGGGGCAACTGTCCCCCTGCCCCATAGCTATCTACGGCCATGGCCTTTGATACCTCTCTTTGCTGACACTCAACAAGAAACAACATTCGTAAAATAAAAGTATTCTAGAAAAATAATTTCCCTTCATCCCATGACAGATACATTTCAGTCGAGAATTAATCACCCTAAAGACTTGATGAAGCCTAGTTTTCATATGAGCTATTAAATAGCACATAGCGTGCATATTAGGGATTACAACAACAATAAAAGTGTCATACTTTATTCTGATGTATACAGCCTTCTGCAACTGAGGGTGACATTTTCAAACACTTACTTGTATATTTAGCTATGTCAACTTTGAGGAGATGTTTAACGTTGGATACGTGCTCCCGAACTAAAGTAGGTCTGGTGCTATATGTGGGAAATAAGTGACATAAACTGTAAATCATACACTGTAAAAGTGTATCCTAGTTAAATAGCGCCGTATTTCCTTGTCCCGAAAGGTACAGGCGTATGTATTTTCTACTTTCAAATAGCCAACCTCATTCGAAACCTTTCTCTGATGATTTACCGTGGGTTCTGTTGATTTCCGAATGTGAACCGAATGCATTTATTTGCAAGTGTAACGTTTCCGAAGGTTTACGAATATTTCAGCATTTGGAATGTATTTTGTTTATTTTATGGCATGAGGGTCCCAAAATAAATGAAGCTGTTACTGTTGTATAACTGCAACCATGCTATATCCTTTATGTATTATTCGTGGCATGTACATAATTTTATGTATGTTTATAGTTACACAAGTTAAGGGGTTAAAGAAAACACAGAGTTTGACCTTGTATCCAACTTTAATGTCATCAAACGGGCCCGTTTCCATTTGTCTTTACAGATACATACTGCAGACAGATATCTTGTTGGTTTTAACTGTATATTAAATTATCCCTCAATGTTACCTGTAATACATTTTACATTACCCTTTATACCGACAAGTTAAACGAGTTTCCTGTTCGTAGGTAATAATTTCTCGATGAGTCTGTCCATTGGTGATTTCACTGATTTACCTTTGTAAAGATGGCCGTTCATTTGGACCTGGTGGATGTCAATGCTAATTATTTCTGCACCTGTACACTTGAATTCTCTACCTGTATGAGACTGATATGTTACCTGTGCTGTTAGTTTAGGCCTCCAGACGATTGCAAAGAACCTTTTTTGTATGTCCTTGCAAGTAACTCTTTGTGCACATCTGTTTGTTACCTGTAATTATACATATACCTCTAATTGTTACCTTTAATTACACCTGAAATCTCGTATCCCGCCCACAGGTAACCTGGTAGGTTGCTGACAAGAGACAGGAAACGTTCTAAACGATGCACTAAAGTCTAGTTCTGACGTTTATGGGTCGAGTATAACGATGCAAATAAACGTTGTTTTTATGTTGTTGGTAGAGCCCTGGAACATTCTTACAAAACTTACATGTGTAAATGTTGGGTTTTAATACTTACTGAATACAAAGACAAAGACACGGGAACAGATATAATTCAAATAGTAAATGTTTACATGACAGAAAAACTACATAACGTCTTGGCAAATTTGGATTATCTGTCAGTAACTCTCTGTTGCAATATGAACCAGGTAACGTATTAAACATTATTCGATGTATTTCAAGCTGTTTAATAGGTCATCATTTAAATTTGATCATCACTGAGGGACATAGTGCGAGCTAAATCTGATATACCCGTTGTATGCGATGGATAAAAGGTCTTCTTGCGGCTTTGAGTTTTCTTGAAGTTGATAGTTATAGGATGTGCTGTAGGTTTCTGTATCGTAAAGATACATGTGATGATCCTGAAGTGTACACTGTAATGTGAGTTGAACAGTACAGTGTCGTGACTGGTACTTTAACGTACAGTACAGAGTTTTGAATGGTCCTTTTACGCATTGTTGTTACGTACAGTATGTAGTCGTGAATTATCCTGTTACGTACAGTATGTAGCCGTGAGTGATCCTTTTACGTACAGTATATATTTGTGAGTGATCCTTTTACGTACATTATGTAGTCGTGAGTGATCCTTTTACGTACATTATATATTTGTGACTGATCCTTTCACGTACAGTAGGTAGTCCTGAGTGACCATTCTACGTACAGTATATACAGTGTAGTTGAGTGATCCGTTTACGTACAGTATATAGTTGTGAGTAAGTGATCCGTTTACGTACAGTATATAGTTGTGAGTGATCATTTTACGTACATTATGTATTGTGAGTGATCCTTTTATGTACAGTATATAGTTTTGAGTGATCCTTTTTCGTACAGTATGTAGTGGTGAGTGATCCTTTTACATATAGTATAGTCGTGAGTGGTTCTGTAACGTAGCGTGACAGGGGGCAAGGTTATGTATGGTACACGACTAAGTCTTCAGGGGCTCTGTATGGACCTATACCAACGCACAGTAGTGTCCTTTACGTACAATACAAGTTGTGATTGGGAGTGCAACATCCAAAGCTGACTAACTGGTGGTCCTTTAATGTACAGTACTAAATCTTGGATGGGGGTGTAACGTACAGAGGCATCAGTGTTCATGCATTGAAAGTACAGTGCAGAATCCTTTATGTGAAACAGATACACAGTCCCGAGATATCATGCGCATTTCTCTTGTTTATCCATACGGAATAACTATCGTCATCCGTGAAACACGTTGTGATGTTAGTGACAGGTGATGGATGAGGTACACCTCTTTGTTACGTGGTCTACATTGGAATGTGATTTACATCCTGCACTTGTTATTCCTTTTTGTCAAATCCTGATGACGAGATGCTCTGAATCGATATCATAGCCTTACGCAAAATGTTATGGATGCACTTTCCATATTGAAGTATAAAAGCAAGTGCACTTGCTACTAATCTCTGAACATTAGGGATGTACCTTGTATATTGAAGAAGAAACGTTAGGAAATAACCCTGTATACTAACGAATAAAAGTAGATGAACCTTATACATTCGTTCCAAAAGGATACAGTTGAACCTTGTATACTGACAAAAGACGTTAGAAATTAACCCTGTATACTGAAGGAAAAAATAGATGAATCTTGTATACTGATGTCAGAACAACAGGGATGAACCTTGTATACTAAAGTTAAAAAAAAGGAAGTGAACTTTATACATTCACTTAAAATGATTAGATCTGAACCGTGTATGTCGAAGAAGAAACGTTAGGGATGAACCTTGTATATTGAAGAAGAAACACCAGAGATGAAGCTTTTATATTGGAGAAGAAACGTTAGGGATGAATCTTGTATATTGAAGAAGAATGACCCTAGTATAATAAAGTCAACGTTGAATACTGATGTCCAAAGATGGAGGATGAACCTTGTAGACTGAAGACAGAAACGTTTGAGATGAACTTTGTGTACTGAAGCCAAACAGTTGGTTAACATTGTCCAATATGATGTCTAAACGTCAGGGATGAACCATGTATACCAATGTCGAACCGTTGGGAATTAACCTCGCATACTGATGTCAGAGCGTAAGGATTGAAGTCAGAATATAGGTGAATCTTATATTCTAAAGTCAAAACGTAGGTGAACCTCGTATACTAATTTCAAAATGTAAGTGAAACTCGTATATCAATTTCAAAATGTGATGGGTGAACCTTGTCTGCTGAAGGTAAACAGTAGATAAACATTGTAAGTGGCATTATTGCGACCACTTAACTTATGGATTTTTCACTTTTCACCAAATAAAAAAGTGCCACGTCTATAAATTAAGTTATCTAATGTTGTTGCCATAACTCTCAGGTAGAATTTTACTTAAATACTGATATCAAAACTTGGGAACACACCTTTTATTTATGTCAAACTGAATTATTAATATTAGTCGACATGTTCTGACAATACTATGACTAAAGTACAAATACTCTTTGTACAAATCTTTGTAAAGAATCTTACTTTCAATTAACATATTAATAAGTGAGACCAGACTACATATCTGTTCATCAAACTCCACTGACAACCTGCTGCAGTAAGATCAAGGATTTATTAAGTTAACTTTCGTGTCTACTGTGTCAGGGTTTGACAAATACATGTCAAGCAAGGATATGTCAGTGCTAAACTATCTTAACATAAACAGAAGCACGATGAGTTTCAGTGACATATTGCATGGACGTTACAATGTCAAAACCTGCATTGGAAACGTTGATGAATGTCACTTTTCATGAAATGGGCACTCTTGAAGTTCCCAGATGAATTAAGCTCATACATCAAAATGTGAATCGGTATACTACGTGAAAGCCTTAAAGTGGCGAGGGAGCAGGTATCATCATCTCGAGTTAAAGAACTGAGGCAGCTGATTTAAAGGCCTAAGAATAGGTGTTAAGAGCTGAGAGAAATGACAAGAAGGTCCAAGGGATACGATTTGAAGGGTCTGATTGTTTGGCCTGGATTTACAAGCTTTATCATATATAACTCTACAATAAAACAACCTAAACTGTTAATAGCATTTACCCAGTTTATAATGGGACGACGGTGCATTTTCATGCAAGTATATTTCTATTTACTTGGCGGGAAATTATGAAAACATCTTATTCCAAATTCTCTAAAACCGTCTTAACGCGATTGTAAAGTCAGATAAACGTTATTGTTCAATCTCATGTTCTTTGATAAATACATGTTCTAGACAGAGACAGACAGACATACAGACAATGAGAGAGAGACAAAGAAATGAGAAAAGAGAGAGAACTAGAGACAACAAATAATTTGACAGTTTTATTCATGCTTACTTAGACTTCAACACTTGCTATTTTGTATAATGGATCGTATTTCATGCAAGGGGAGATGTTCCCAAAACCTTACAGGTGTAAGCTTAACGCTTATACAATCATCAAACACAACATACATTCTAGTTTAAAGGGACGCCCTAGACTGGACTCGGGTAATAAAAATTACAGGACGCCAGTAAGCCACAACATTGTTTTTATCTACTTCTAAAAGACAGTTTAATACAATTATACATTCCGGGCAGAGGTCTTGAACATACATCACGACAATGATCGAGCAGCAACACAGCCTATCTCGTTGAACATATCAATCACGTGTCAACCCAGATGGTCAAACGTGGACGAGAAGGCAGGTGCCCGGGGCGAGAAACCATGTAGCCTCAAGTAATAGAATCTATTGTGTCTGAGGACCGACTGAAAGATGACGGATCTCGGCCACACATCAACATGGTTCTTTAGCGTCATCACTCACGCCAGTTTCATCTGACGTCCAGTGTTATCATTTTAAGATAATTCCTTCCTTTGGTTGTTGGCACTGGTCACGAAGATGTCCCACATTTTATGGCGATCTTCCGTCAGAATGAAGTCACTTCCTGATGAATGTATTCGTTCAAAGCCAACGACTGGAAGTGACACACTTACAGTGTATAGTCTTCGAGACTAGGTCATGCGGAAGGATAACATTGTACGTGTGCTGCAGTTGTGCACGATGTCCCAATAGGCAGCTACTGCTATGATAAGGTCATTCCCTTCAACACATAGTTCCGGGACGTGTTTGAGTATTTGTGTGTGTATGCATGTGCGGTAATACAATGAACAATTTTGATTAATGATCGTCATCATTTTCACCTTTCATTGAATTGTTGCATCATTGTTAAAATAACCGACCCACCCGATGTAGGTAGCTGGTCTGACCCTCGAGTACAAGCGTGAAGGTTATATCACCCGCCGACGAGGACTTGGTCGTTATTTTAGTATTTCCCATATGCTACGTGCACCTCGTGTGCGAAACTCATGCACCTTGTGCTAATTATTAGATAACCAGCCTATGATTTATCTAAACAAGTCACCCATGAGAATAATAAGTATGATCAGAGCATGTGGTATATGCTTAATACAACATTTTGCGGGCCTTGTAATATTTTGGAAATAAAATCAAAAACCAATATCCTTCTTTCTTTACTTTTGCAAATAGCACAATTGCTGCTGTTGTCGGTTGTCATTGGTTTCTAGGCCCGTGTAACAATTTAAAAATATAGGGAAATAACACAGGGTCAATACGGGATGCTTCTTCTAAAATATACTGACGTCCAAAAGAAAGTATACCAAATGATTTCAATTATTTTCCCCTTACGTCTTTATGCCATAGTTGATCAAAAGGATGCTTGGATTTCGGTGAGTGTAATTTGATTGACATCATCTCATTGATAAACCTTCCAAGTCTTCAAGAAATATCTCTTGTATATCTAACGAATTTGTGAATGTATTCAGTAGTCTCTCAGATTCGTGGTATACTTTCTTTTGAACGTCAGTATATAAGTTGAACCAGCGAACAACCCGTAATATCTTCCGATGGAATGGCGTGCTCAGAAGAGTTCATATAATTTTAAGAGGTTGGAAAGGTGCATGCACGTGCAGTTGATGAGACTCATTACTAAATGCTCTGTCAAACCGTGGCATTATGAGCACGTTTTCTCGCGAAGATGAATGAACATATAATTAATTAAAACAATGGAAGCAATGCGAAAAGAAGTGCACAATTAAGGTCAGAATACAATGTACAGTCCTATATAATCTGTAGCCCATTCGTCAGCAGTTGCATGCTCAGGGGGTGTGTCATGAATAGTCAGTGAGGTCACAGCGCAGATCATGGCTCAACTTACATTTGGATACCAGTTCTAGAATTCCATCTTGTTCAGTATGAAGCAATGAAGAGACATTTTATACTGTATCCAAATACATGTATAGTGTAATTCAAAGCTGAATTAGGCGAAAGTGAGGCATTGAGCATAATCCAACGATACTGCCCTTGGACTCTTCTGTTGCCTAACTGACAAAACGTTAAGTTAAGACTCAGTGTTGAAAGTGAAATAAGAATCTGACGATTGAACACCAAATCAACTGGAGTTGAGTGAAAGGACGAGATAATGGAAAGACAGCTAGAAGGTGACCTCCGTGGTATATGGAACTCAGGACTTGTGAACGGGCGCATTTCAGGCTTGAAGGTGACCTCCGTGGTATATGGAACTCAGGACTTGTGAACGGGCGCATTTCAGGCTTGGACACATGCATCTATGGGTCTTCCTGACCGCGGATCATCTTCTAGGGACTCTCCATTACATTTATGACACACATTATAGTTACGAATATTGTTGAAAAACTGAACAACGGTTTTAACAGGAGGGTTTGTATCATAATATTAGGCCATATAAACGATTAAAATGTTTCAGTGGACCTACAATAAAAACACGATGCACACATCATGTGTGGTTTTAAAAACATCACTGTTCTATTATACTGTCTCCCAAATCTGTAAGATGGTTTTTCAATAGTGACATCCATCCTGAGGTCGATTCTTGTAAATTTCTAGCATGTTTTACATATTGCACCGGAAATGCCATGGGCTGCACTAATCTTATGAGAGCGACCATTTGATTTAAAGGGGTGAGGGAGCTGATGTTTTAAGTCAATAGTTTGCAGATAATTTTGGAGATACTAAATATATTACATGCGTCAAAAGTAAAAACAATCATGTTCTACATTTTGATGTGTATAATTATGAAATATATCACAAAAAACAAATTGTCCCTCCCTAAACCATACCTGTTGCTCACGGCCAATACGCCTCCTAATAATTATTTATTTGAGCGGTCTTTCATTTACTGCCAACAATATATTTCTTCTTCGACATATTATCAATTGTTAGGTACCTTCTACAAGGTTTCTGCAGGCGACACAGACCCGCATGACTACCGAAAATTAATGGCACAAAATATATCACTGATATGCTAGAAAAATAGTTAAAGGTTTTGACATGCCCCCCGTGTTAAAAAATTATCACGAGACTTTAATATGTAAATGTTTTAAATAACCTAAAGTGCTTATAATTTTTTTGTTTATAAAGTTATTAAAAATACACGTTCCCCATTTGATGTTTTGAAACTTCCAATGTTTTGTTATTATACGTCCTCC
>JAUELE010263917.1:0-10252 GCA_031471655.1 Diodora aspera | reverse complement strand
TGGTGGCGCCAATCCTGGTGCTGTGTTGCCCACTGAAGACGGTCCCGGCGATGACGTGGTGTCAGAATGGGTCCTCGTGTAGCCTGTGAGTGGAGGTGTCTGCTCGTCAATCGTCGATGCACATTGTCTGCACTAATGTGTCCCCATGGTCTAAGGGCTTGGCGTCACTGATTTCTTGTCAATTTTGACATGTCATAGCAATTCAGTAACGAATGAATATTATCCGATCTGGGTGGATTTTTATAGGGCAAGAAATGGGGGAACACATGTGCATTTCAATTTTCATGGAACTCACATGCATCGGGTTACCATGGATGTTGCCGTGATGCGTTTGGGTGATTATTTTTATTGTCATCTGCTTTGTTTTTTATCAACAATTCATTTTTCCGGATGAAGTAATGCTAAATTTTAGAAACTTTGACAAAAATTACCCAGATATTTAAATGACAACTTTTCATGCAATGTTACCTGGGGTGACGTTTCTTTTGCAGTTCAGTATAGATGTCAAAATCAGCAGCAGGTTGTTATTCCTGGAATTATATTGCCTCACCAAGCTGTGCCTTGGGCAGAGTCAAACAGAGATGTCTATGTTAGATAGAGAGAGATGTTCAGTTTTCTATGCCTTGACTCATGGTCTTGACAAAAGTCTACTCACGAACCTCCTCTTAGACTAGGCCACACAGAATCTCTCTCTGATGGTGTCACCCGGTGTAGTCCACACCCCTCTTATTTTACAAACTAAGCAGTCAACACAATTTCTGAGCTTTTATTTCCTTCGTCTAACAATTGTTATCTCCTCATCGTAAACAAAATCAAACAACATTCTCGCACAAAAGGGGAACTTACTTTGTGATAACCACAGGGAAACTAATCTATTCAACCTCAACAGACTAGTCCCATATGGACTTTGTTCATGAGGACTAAACTTGTTTGGTTGGTTGGTTGGATTTATAGTGACAATCTTTCAGCCATATGCCTACTTTCGTCAGCTAGTTGAGTGCAGGAGGAATGCCCCAAAACTATCACATCTCTGGAGGCCTTCAGCTGGCAGAGGCCCTTCAACTTGATTACAGTTACCTCCCTTTGCAGGAAACGCACAACTAGGGTAGGTCTGCAATAACCCTTGTCAAACTCACTCTTACATTAAGACCGAGCCACATTTGGCCGAGATGGCTTTTTCAAAAAGTTGGAAATAGGGATTGAAAGGGATGCCAGTCAACGGAATCAGAAATATTTTACTTGTACTTAATGGTTAGTGATAGCAAGTTAGAACTGCCTCATCTTGACCACTGCGCTATCCTGCGTCCAGATTCGCATCGAATTCTGGGGACCCTCCACCATGGCCTTTGTACTTACAGCATTTGCAACTGAGTCTCCCTTTCACGAGTGAGCGAAATGGATTTTTAAACTCTTATTTCGATTACATGTACATTCAGAAGTTGCTGAATTCTGACAACTTGAAATTTCTTTAAATGGAATACATGTCAATATATTTATGTGCAAATTTGGGTATAAACAAACATGAAAGCAAGCAACATTATGTTCATGCGACCAGCTTCTATATAATCTGGTTTCGAAAACGTAACAGGATACTAAAGGAATGAAAGGTGGAGAGAAGTAGTGTGAGATCAAGGGACATAACTCTGTATTGTAGCACCTTAAAATCACTCATTTTGATATCGTCACATAACATACATTCATGCTGAGCAGATCAAATAAAAACTATCATTTTCTAAAATACTTCGAGGCCTCTAATGTGGATTGCTCCACTGTCTTCCTCTGCAAGTATATTCACATATTTACAGTCTGTCCCACAGCATGTAAGCAGAGGAAGGCAGCACAACAATTTATAATTAAAAAAGTCAACCCAATGAATTTCATTAAAACCTGCCATTGTCTTGACAAATTTGTTGAACTCGTTAGCAGCACCCCTCACATTTTATACACAAAAAACATAAGAATTACAAAAAGTAAAAGCTTTGAACAACCAGACTGACCTAATGCTTTGAAGTATAAATGATCTTGATTAAACACAAAATAAAAGCATGTGCTGGAAGAGATGGAAACCAAAGGATCCCAGTGACGCCAACAGCAAGATTGTCTCGAGTGGCAAAATTACTGGACCCAGTCATCGGGTAATGGGATTTCCTAGCCCTTGAAAAGATACCTGGACAGAAATTGAACCCACAAGTGCATAGGCTGGCAGATTACTGGACCGACATTCTAAACACTGCGCTATCCCATGCTCCAGATTGAACTGAATGAATGTGATCGAGTGCTGTTCAATCCCATGACTGCATAGCTTACAGTGAGCGATTTCCAGTTTTACATGGTTTTCGGCAATCTTTCAGCCACATCACCACGGTCTCACCAACATCACATCCGTGTAGGCGCTTTCCGATCTGAGAGAGAGGTGCCCGGACGGGATTCGAACCACAACCGTAAAGGCTGGCAGCTGGTAAACCACTGCGCCCCCTCTGAGGGAAAAGACATCTCAGATTGGGCAAGGGAACTCTAACCTACGACTCCAGAGGTTACGGCTCACGGAGCCCAAATATGTTTGCCATCAGACCACAACTGAAACTTCAACTCTCTGGGCGTAATACGGTCACGTTTCCATCTCTACCAGATCGTGAACTAACTAAAAAGCAATTACAATCAAGAATAGGGAAAATCAACAAAGATACCAAAAACAATTCAACACAAACAATACCATGAAAACAATAGTCATAATGGCTTGGTATTTAATCAAAATCAACCGGTTGATACTTTTGTTATAAATGTTAATTACACCAGGATATTGCAAGTACAAGGGTAACACGTAAATAAAAACTTTAAACGTCCACAAACAAAACAATGGTTACATAATAGACTCACAAAACATCAGACCAAACAGAAAATATGAACACAGTTTAGTTGGTTAATTTCAAGATTACATACATACATTTTATCCATGTAATTTTTAAGTTTCAAACTAATACAAAATGTGTTCTTAATTATTTGTATTAACTGTTTGAACCCTAAACACTAAAAATATCATGTATTTCTGATCCTGGCCATTTTAAAAGAATCGAAAAAAATTCATTTGCAACTTCGTAAAATCCATACCAATACTGACCATGTCTACCTTTTCCTGGCTATATGTAACATACACACTGATTGGACGCCAAGTTGCTAAGCCATCAGGTGCCGCAAACAAAACCATATGACAAGCCATTGTTTATAATTCCCCAGCCGTAGAAGCATCAAGAACATATCGCCATTTTAGTTTTCTCTATGACAACTAGGCTCGACTTACCCAATCTGGTTAAAACTGATCCTTGGTCGAAACCAGGATCCGAGACAGATCATTGCACCCCCGACAATCGGATTACCTTCCTTTTTCTATTGCAGGCTGGAAACTATCCAATCAAATCTGACCTCTCATAGTGCTATTGGCTTGTATGCAATCAGAGAGGTATGTAAAGGTTCGAACAATAGGTTTGCATAGCAAAACATCCACCCAGTATTAACAATTACAGTCCGTTTGATTCCATTCGAGGCCGATGAATTGCTTGCTTACTCAAAATCTAATAATTGCAACAAAACCAAATTTTGCACAGTGACATAAAATCAACAGACCAACTCTGATGATTTTTTTCATATTTTTGGATCCTCGAAGAAAAGTCTTCGCCATAACGTACTAGGGAGGAACAGTCGTTCATAGAACAGCCAGGTGTGCCTTTTCTCAGCAAGCCTTACGTCACTTTCGCACGTGCAACTCGCACACCTGGCTGTTCTATGAGCGACTGGCCCTCCCTAGTACGGAATGGCGAAGAATGTCAACAAAATGATGATCGTTTGTTAAACAACTTTTTTCTTTGGGGATCCAAAAATATGAAAAACATCATAAGAGTTGGTCTGTCAATCTTATGTAACAATTTTCTCGGACTCCCGATTCCACAAAACAGATCTCCGATTTGCTGAAATAGAGTGCAGCGTACTAAAAAATCCGGTCACGGGACACAGTTGTCAACGGCCTTTCCACAAATCCTGGTTTCGATGTAATGGAGCAAAAACGAACCTGGACCGGTTTTAACCTGATTGCAATTTACCAAGCAACAGAGCTATCCTAAAAACGAACAACAGACTGGATTTATATCCAAGAGAGCTGGCCAAACTAAAAGTCAATATTCAACATGTCAATTTCTATCTATATTTCATCCATCAATAAGTTAATAAGTATACAATCAACAACTGGAATTAGTACCCAAACCAGAAAAACTGATTAGGGGGGGGATTTCTTGCATAGTCTAAATTTAGTAACACAGTAACTATGGCAACAATTCCAAGCATACATCTACTTAAATATAACGAATTCTGTAACAACTCGGACATCATTTTTTAACACACAGGATGAATTCGAGTGAGGGGATTTGGATTAAAATGGCTTTCAGCAATCTTTCAGCACTTTGACATGGCATTACCTACATCACATCGGCGGCAGGGGTCAATCTCTTCAAACCCATAACTGCCGATTACTGGGTCGACACACTAACTACTGTGCTACCCTGCAACACATCCCCCACCCACTAAATGAATGATTAATTTTACAATGCTCTTACCGTTCTTTTAGCTATACCAACACTGAACTTCACAAATCGGAACACCTTCTGCATTCCCCAAACCATGAAATACACTTGGACTCAAATGTGCGCCTGCCATGTGAAGAATATTCCCCTACCAATCAAAATGCGTCTCACAAACTTATGGACAAGCCGAAAGTTTCAAACTAAGAAAAATAGTTCCACGAATTTGACACAATTTCTCATGAATTCTGCATAAACAATCTTTAAATTAATGTTTGTCAACACAAACTGAATCCAGCAATCTTTGTAAGTGTAAATATTAATGGAACTACACTGTCGACAACTGAAAGTAGTTCGACTAGATTTCCCCACTCACAAGCATTTGCACTGAGACTAAGTCTAGTTTTCTTAATGGCAGCCTAACATTGGGGAACAAATCGCCATGGATGGTTGATGGAGTGACGTGATTGTTTCAATTGTATCAGCAATATTTCAGGGCTCCAAGTAGAACAACAGTAAGCGCTGAAATCAGCCAACCCAAAACAGAATTTGAACCCCATTCGTCATGACCAACAGATTGCAAGACAAACACTTCACCACTGTGCTATTCTACATCCCCGAAAACAAGAAGAGTCCCGTTAATAGAAGTTGCAGCATCCTCGAAATCGAGGGTACAATGGCTCCACCAATATCCGTTAAATACCCCAGATGTATTCCTATTCACCATGGTCGTCTTGTGTGTATAGAAAGTCCAACTCTGCTAAATAGAGACAACCAATGAAATGTCGTATTCACTGCACGAGAAGTAACTCTCGATAAATTTAAACACATCTCTACTTCACTGAGTGTTAGGAGAGACGCTCATCATGATTTGACGCAAGCTTTCACAATGAAAGCTTTACTGATTGGTCAAATGCCCGTCACAAGATGATCATCTCGAATAAGAGTGATTTTAGGGTATATGATGGACGTTGGGGAAATCATTATTCCCTAGATTTCAGGGATGAATTGGCAGATGCCCTGCTTCAAACTTAAACCTGTCCAATCCAAAATGAAGCCATATCAAAATTTTCATGCCCCTTTTTCAATAATCCGAAAACCGTTGTAATTTCACATCAACATCCACAATGTAATGGAAGTTCCTGAGTTAAAGAAATTGCAAAGAAGACCGCGGCAAAATCACAACCATTATAAGTTTCCAGGAAAATATCATCTTGAATCAGAATTACATCACCAAACATCAATATTAGCTGTTCTTCTCTTTCTGTGACCGGGCAGAGGGCTTGTATGCCTCTTGTCGCCATTTTTGATGAGACCCATCTCAGTCCAGCCCAAAGCGAGTACAAGAAGACACTGGTTTGAAACTACTGAACGAAAAGATAACTCTGAATTGCTGTTGCCTTGGCCCTTGCGTGATAATATTCAGGGAAAGCGATGTTATTAAATAAATTTTATACTCCAAACAACATACAATTTCAGACATACCAGTAACAGATGAGCACATTAGTGTCATAAATCACCATCCAAACAAATTAATAAAAAAATCTTTCAATGGAACTATTTGGTTGTATCACCTCTAAACATGTGCCACAAATTCGCTTGGTAACACTCGCCCTTATCCGTAAGGGCCTATATGAAATTAATTTGTACACCACCCATTCCAACACCATGTGTCAATTTCTCGCATGTCAGGTCTCGAGAGGCATACAAATCCTTAACCTCTCCCCACAGGGTTGACAACCTCCGGCTGTAGCCTACGCCTACGTAGCTTGTGAGCTGTCACACCTGTCAGGGAGTGAGTGAAATGGATTTTTACATTGCAGGGGGCAATATTTCAGCCATAGCGCAATGTGATGTGCAAGAGGCACATCAGGAAAAGGGACAACACAGGACTGATAGTAAGAAAGAAAGCAAAAGATCCTCATTTTAGACGGCTCTTACGTCAAGCATGAGGGTACTGCGGTCCTATTCTTTCTGGTGCCAGAGCGCGCCCCCGGGAACCCCACGCGGTACCTGTCAGGAAGAGGTTGACGAGTCCTCTGCCCGGTCACGGAAAGAGATGAGTAGCTACGGTTGTTCAGGCTTCATTAAGAAGACGCCATAAAACAGCACACAGCTCTTCCAAAGCAGAAAACAATTGCACAAAGGGAGGTATAAATTGTCTCAAGTTCACCCTATATAATCATTATTACCCCAAAATGTAGAATTACCTCTTCTAAATGATGCAACACAACTGATGTACTCACAAAAAATAACAACATTCAAACGAGTCATGATACAAATACTTGATATGTTTTACCAATTTTAGTCACACAAAGCACAATATTAGCTAAATGGACAATATTTGAAACTAAATCTGATAGTTTTGATGCATTTTGTAAATAAGAAAATCATACAGTTGTCCCCATTTTCAAACTGGATGGGTGTATATCGATTTATGTAATCTGTAACTACTTCAATTTTTTAATCATTTTAACTAGAGTCGGAAGGGCACACATCTCTTTTCTTACCCAAGAAGACAACTAAGTGAGTGAGTGAGTGAAATAGCTTTTTACATTGCAGGGGGCAATATTTCAGCCATAGTAATTTGTAATATATATTGGTAATAGCAGTAGTTCGGTAAATTTTGTTTTGCACTATAGCTCCTCAAAATGTTAATATTTCACATGGTAAGAGTTACCTCCCTTCAGTTATTAGAGTAAATGTTTTGTGGGCCAGCACAAGATCAACTACCCCAGTCTCCTCCCCTATGCAACCCCCCCCCCCCCCCACTTCAAACACAGATGACAACATTTACTGCTAAATAACCTTGGGCTATCTATTTCAGTCTAATCATAAGAAGGGTAAAAAATCATGCTGTTGCTCAACAAGTAACAAGACCCCGATAAATTAACACAAACCCTTTTACATCACCAAGATTAAATACCAATCACACAGTGAATTCATTGTTCTTACACACAAACTTGAAAACTTATCACAAGGCAGATGACACAAATCAAAGGCCATATACAGAAGGACGGGTAATTACAGTAGTGGGTGCACTCGATAATTCCAGCTGGCGTACACCATTTGTTTTAACCAGAGACAGCACACAATACCTCAAACGAGAACTTATGCCAGGTTACGTTATTGATTTGGGGTATTTATGTAGTTTTTGGCAATCTTTCAGCCACATCACCACAGTCTCACTAACATCATGTCGGTGTCTGGGCTGTCTCTCCGGGCCGAAAGAGATGTGCCGGGCAGAACTCGAACCACAACCTCCAAAAATGGCAGATCGCTGGGCCGACACGCTAACCACTGCGCCCTCCCGCCAGGTTGGGTGACTGATGCAGCATATCCACAAGACCGCTAGAAGTAAATTCGGGGCCAGTCTTTTCAAACCAGCATAAACAGGGTACGCTCGTTCCAATAAAGTGACATACCTCTCCTAACAATAACAATCATCTTGGAACCCTGAACAGTAACTTCAGCACGGCTTGCCCATCCCTCTGTATATAGCCTCAGCCACAACAAACAGTAACAATTTGAGTAAATAACTTAATATCAGGGAAGTTGAACAAATATTTAAAACCTTGAAGTTCAAGGTCATTTTCTCAACTATCTAATCTGGTTTTCAACAATCTTTCAACTATAACGATTTTTTCTATATCCCTTCATATTCAGGGGATCTCATCTGTCTCCCTAGTCTACAGAAACAATACTCAAGTCCAGTTTGTGATTTGTATGATTGTAGCTGCCAAACTAATGACAATATGAGTGAACAGTTTTAACTTAACAGCAAGTTCAGCAATCTTTAAGCTATTTGACCCTGTCATCAAGATCACTTCGATGCGAGGCAGACTGGATCAGACAGTGCCAGTGCTGAGTGAGACCTTATTTAAACCTGTGACGCCCGACTACCGAGTGGATTCTTCCACCATCCTTTGCACCCACTACCGCTCTATAACCAAATTCTTGTCTTAAGCCAAGCTTATGTCGCCTTACGACGCGATAGAACTGATGGCAACTAGTTGTAACTGAAAGCTTAGGTCGACTGCGACCAGAGACTATGCCGATCAGAGTGAGGGATTTGGGTTTTACATGGTTTTCAGCATTTATCAGCCACATCATCACGGTCTCACCTGGGGATCCTGTCTCTCTAGGCTAAAAAAGGGGTGCCCGGGGCGGGACTCGAACCACAACCGCCAAGGCTGGCAGATTGCTGGGTCAACGCGCTAGGCACTGCCCCTATGCCAACAGACATAAGATCGCTTATGTTGCCCCCGACTGACGAGATAGTTGTGCAACTCTCAGGATAGTTCCGCGCAATCGTAAGTCAGCTGCCAGAGCTTATGTCGACTGTGTCGTACCTGATCAGCTTCACTTGACTAGTCAGCAATTACTCAGTACTAGTACTAGTTCTTACTAGATGCAATGGCGACACAGCTAGGCTTAATGACAACAAATGACAGAATAATAAATACAGATATAGGAGGTTCTTCCAACCCGTAATAACAAATCCACATCCCCACAGATCTCGGCAACTTCTTCAGTCAAGTATCTCCATCTTTACAAAAATAAATAGCTATAATTATAACCATATTTGTTAAACATTCTAATCTTCTGTTTGTTCACCCACTGAGCTGCAATGTTCATGGCACCACATAGCAGCTCATACCTTCACAAATTCATTGATTGTCTGTCATTATGTAGACTAAAATATATTCTCTGAAGTAAGATCAATATTTCAAATTTTTTAAGAAATTGAAACGAAATCGAAATTTGTAATAAAATAAATAAAATCCCAGAGTGTGTGCTCACTCCTTAAGTTGAAGCTATCTAGACTAGAAAAATATCTAGACTGTATGTTTGTCTCTATTACAATAAAACCTCAGGGTCTGGATGACAGACTGGTCACTATATGATAAATCTGCCGATTTTCCATTCTAAAAATAGATTGCTTTCTATTTTAGTATACAAAATAAAAGTAAACTGAAGCCTATAAAATGGTTGTTTAAATGGGACCTTTGCATTCAAAGTGTCTATTTCAATGACCTAATTAAACAAGCAGTTTTATAATCCTCCAGATGCTCTCGTGTCTTTGAGAACATATTTACGATAAGATTTGTTCATCTGTTCCAGGAAAATGAAGGTGAGGACTGTGTGAGGACCTAGACGGGCGTAATACGGCGTGAAACCTTTCCACAAGCTGAAGAACCCTTCGCCACGGATCACCTTGAACAAAACGTCCTGTAAGGACAAGAAACAACAATTAGCCACAAGCTAAACATATGTATATATTCAATCACTGCTACATGTTCATGTGGACAACCAAGGGACATAACTCTGGAAATATATCATGACAATTCTGTTGCTCAAATTCAATAAAGAGCGAGTGATTTATGCTTTTACGTGGTTTTCAGCAATCTTTCAGCCATATCACAACGGTCTCACCAACATGTCCGTGCCGGGGCTCCTGTCTTTTCGGGCTGAAAGAGAGGTGCCTGGGCGGGACTCAAACCACATGGCCGACAGATTGCTGGGCTGATGAGCTAACCACTGTGCCATTCTGCGCCCCCAACTCAATAAAGATGTTGCGGACAGATATCACTGTCCAAAATTTGGCCCTTCTACCATCAGTGTTTAAGGGTGGGACGGCTTGACAGACAGACAGACAGACCCCATTCCTCTATTGGGGGGGG
>JAUELE010263906.1:0-10253 GCA_031471655.1 Diodora aspera | reverse complement strand
TCAGTACAACACTTTCTGCCGCTCAGCTCGGCGCAGCTCAGCTCAAAGCTCAATGCTCGTAGTGTGAATACGGCCTTTAAGTAATGCCAATACTTCCATACATTTGCATTTTTATACATAATCAATAGATAAAACCTGCAAAACGTTTATGGATATAATATATTTGACCCAATGTAACCGGTATTGTTTGAACGATTTTAGAAATCAAATAACTACTGTCAGTATTTACCTCCAGCTAAAGTTTCGGGGTGGATGAGGGGCGGGGGAGGGGTGTGCCGGCATCACGAGTAGTATCGTGGTAAATGGTGTACACAAAGCCTTAACAACGACTAGGATGTCATGCTGGGCTATAAATAGCCAACCTGCGCCTCGAGATCTTCGAAACCATTATTTGAAAAGATGAATCTTTGGATACAGAGAGACACAATTCAAGTCAAACATTTCAGTCTGTGGTTGATTTGATTTAAACATATTTTATTCACAAAGTGAAAAGGATTGGGCGCAAGTGAATACAACTTAATATGCTCTCTCCTACAGTATTTACATGACGTGGTATATACAATGAGAAAACAACAAGTACAGTGACAGAAAAAGAAAAGAAACAATTATCTAAATCTGGTTACTTTGACGAATATATTGCTGTACAGTTGAACATATCTGTTGATTCTGTAATGTGCTTAAAACTGTGATCCGTGTAAGAGCAAATCAACATCAATTATACATGCATCATTAATAATATTACAAATTTGTTTTATAAGAACCTCTCTTTGAACAGAATATAATAGTATGTGGTTATATGATCCGGTACATTGTGTTAGGAAATTTCATCTAAGTCCGTATCGGTGAGATTTAATGTATCTCATTCGTACAACGTCGTCTCTTTCCGTGATCCGGAAGACGACTCGTATGTGTTTGGAAGGCTGTCAAAGCGTAAGTTCGTTTTGCGCATGACAGAAAGTCAATCGTAATGTGTGATGTCCGATTTCATATAGGAACATGTGGCGTCTACTAGTATATAGACCTAAATGTATACATGTACTAGTATTGGTGCGACAAAATGCAATGTAGTTCCATCGACAAATTTTTATTCAATTTTTCATCTATACTGACGTCCAAAAGAAAGTACTTGTATACCAAGATTTTGAGCGACTACTGAATAAATTCACAAATGCGTTGGATATACAAGAGATATATCCCTTCAAGACTTGGAAGGTTTATCAATGAGATGATGTCAATCAAATTACACTCATCGAAATCCTAGCATCCTTTTGATCAACTATGACATAAAGACGTAAGGGAAAATAATTGAAATCATTTGGTATACTTATTTGACAGACAGATGGCCGGGACTGTTACATTTAAGATTTTACTTGTTTTTCTATTTGTAGATAGACAATACACAGATGGAGAGACATATAGATACATACATGTAGATGGATGAATGAATGGACGGACGGACGGATGAATAGATACGTAAACAGACGAATAGGTAGACGTTAGTAATAGATATATAGGCAGACAGGCTGACAGACAGACAGATAGATAGATATAATCCTTGTATTTCCAGGGATCACTTGTGAGAGTGATGGATCATGTGTGTTAAGAATTGATCCGGTGTTCAGAGATACGTTTAACTGGAAACAATATCGATCATATCACAGAATACTAACGCCAGACGTCCCTACTTAGTGCTGATATGTTTCAAAAACACTTCAGGAATGCTCAGTTCAAACAGAAGACATGGCACTGAATATCAAACGACAAGATCAATTAATGACACAAAACTTACTCATTATTTGTCCTGGTGTGACATTTTGTAAGAAACTACAAATGATAGTTTTACATGATATACCAACAAAAGTGTGTGATGTTGCGTGGCGTCTCAACAACATTACGGTGTTACCATAAGCAGCAGGAATCATCATTAACAAGAATGCTGGACCGTTATTTTTCTTTGTGTTTTGAACATGGTGTGACATATCGAATCAATCCGTGATTGACAAGGGTCTATTTATTCACAGACTATGTAAACACGTGGGCGAGCTCGGAACCTAGTTTGTTGACCAGAGTGTTGGAATGTTTATAGATTCCCAGTGCATTAAGGCAGCGTGCCCTCTCTGTATACACATACCATGCAGGAGCCGGGTGGAGAGATATGACCTTGTTTGATGACTGAGATCTGTGACAGAACTACCTGCCTGACGGACTGTCGGACTTCATGTCGGACCGACTGACACTTCTGTACTTATATCGAACAGATGTAGATCATCTCGTCTTGTCAGACACGTCCGACGTTTTGTTATGTTGAGTAAAATGTATTGTCGGACATAGTTTTGTCAAATTGACAAACACATATCCATGTCGGATACAGCACTGATTACTAGTAGTCCTTTTTTATTAATTCATGGGCTCAGTCTTCATGTCGGGCTGCCTGCTTGAAAGAGTTGTGTTATGTTAGGGTTCATGTCGAATACCATGTTTTTATGTCAATCGTTATATCCAAGTAATTGTTCGAAAAATTGTTCTGTCTGTGTTCAGGGGTACACTGTAGAAACAGTGTGTTCTGTCAACATTACTGAGTGGTAGAAATATTGTTGTTCTGTCAACGTTTATGTCGACCTAAAACCAGTGTTGTTCTGACATTCATCTTTTCGCAAGAAGCTGTTTGGTGCAGGCCTGTCTTCATCAGCTGTTTTGTCAGTCTTTACGTCGAGTTAACCTCAAGCTACACTTAACATGGATATTCAGCTTTATCAACACAAAACGAAGTGAAGCAACTAGCAAAAATCCTAAACAAGACCTGTTGTATTGACGTCACTATCAACCTAGCATGCAGAGCATCACTCATCATTTAAACACCTACAATTCCGTTAAAGTTCACGTCTTCACACAGTATCCTCTTCTCATGTTAACTTTGGACTGGCCCTGTACCTACTTGATATCCAGGGTGTTCCGGCTTCGCTTACTCACACTTTGAGAATGTATCTTCATATTTTACATGAGCCTTTAATAAGGTCTGAGACTATATTAGGCGATAGGTATTTCATAATTATACTGAATAGCCATTTTAATAACCAATTGAAGTGTAATTCCATATATTAAAGTAGTAAATATTCTTTCGAATAACCAGATATAAACATCACAGTGCATATAAACTAACGTAATGCTTCGCGCACAACTGAATATTGTTTGACAATGTTGTACTGAATGACCTTGAGGGCTTACACTTCACGACAACGTAAGCTCGTTGATCATGATCATTAGCGCTTACAGTGGCTCTCGTTGTGCCCTTAATACACGGTGTCAATAACATTCTGTCAATCATACTATGAACCAGAACTGACCAATCCTTCATCCTCTCAAATCGTCTTTTACTCACGCACAAATAGGATTTATGATCAAACTGGAACGACCGATTTACAAAATATCATCTAAGCAGAATACATCTGTACGACAATAACTCTGACTTTTTTTTACCTAGGTCCGATGTGCTTCAGAAAAGGAACTGTAAGATCTCGTATTTAAGGAACTGAAATAAATTTCATATTTTGCCTCCAGAAGACGTGCAAGTACTGGACTTCCTGCAGGCTTCATAGATTTCAGTTGTGATAACTACATGCATGTTCACCGACCCTCACAGTTAACTAATTACATATACATGTAACACTTAAGAAGAAGGTTACAAATTTAAAGTAAACATTCACATCGTATACACATCAAGCATTGAGAAATGTATTCGAAGAACACTTGGTCGGTAAAAAGGCATGGCTGCCACAACGTAAACATTCATCATTTCAATCGATCTGATCTTGTGTAAATATTAATAATCTACGTCTCGTACAAAACAATGAGTCTGTATGTAGAGGAATCACCGATGAATACATTGACAGAAGTTAAGTATGATAGAACCGCCGATACAACAAGGGCAATGGCCAGAACGATCCGGGACGATTATCGGAGCGTGTACATACATAGATGAACAAGGTTGCTTGCCAAATCTAACTTCTGTGATACTCCAGTTAAATCTCTCTGATCTAATAAACATCCTATCCCGACCCTATGTTTGAATCTAACAATACATTTACAAATGAAAGGAAACTGTGAGATGACAACAAGAAGCTGAGGTCAGTTCTGCCTTTTCTCTTTAACAAAAATGACCCTTCTCTTCACTGGATTCCGTACGGGCACTTAATCTAGTTCAACAAGAACACATCTTTTCTGGACATAAACTATTAACGTTACAGGAACACAAATTACGTAGGCTACAATATTAAAAAGAAAAGCTTGAAGAACGTACTGACAAAACCCTAAAATGTGAAAATTTAAAACGAAAGAGCAGTTTCACATTTCAGCCTAACTAACCTACTTACTGAACCGCTTTTCTGAGGAGTAGAAAGTACTGTTTTATTTCCGACAGACAGTAAAACATACTAGCCATAAACCTCCTTAACATAAATTCGTCTAACTGTTGTTTATTACTACACATTCACTCCAACAATAAACAGTGCATCTCCGAGCACTGTGTGCAAGAAATAAATGCCAAACTGGAGCCAACCTAACGGATCCCATTATTATATACTTAAAGAATAGTGAGTGAATCCGCTCTAACAGAGCACGGATAAAAGTCACTGACCCACGTCTATTACATATGTTCCTATTTACTATTACCGGAACAAATGTGTGGTAATCTGCTGTGGCGTATCTACGTAAACATGATGCCTAGAGCAAGCACTGAAATTGCGCCCCTGCAGTCCAACCATCGGACATCCTTTCATGTAGCTCTCAGGGAGCATGACCTGTCTGACTCAGATATGTCGTTGGTAATGTTACAGTAGTCTAGTCTAAAAGCTGGGCTGAATAGAGCCTGAATACGTCAATTTTATGGTTTTCTGTTGACAATCTATTTCATGTACATGTCATTTAAATTTATCTTTAAAGCAATTTACTTTAGAGATGTTCCAACTGTACAGGCCATATAGGAACATTTCACAGCACTCATGCGATTGGTGTCCCAAGCTGCGAGAGATGTGATGTGGACGGTTGTACTTTATTTATTTGAACATTTAATTGAAATCTGATTTGGCAACTTTAAAGTAAAGCAAATTGCGTCAGTCAAAGTGAATATTCACTGCAAGACATGCACAGTTCGATAAAACTCAAGTAAAGCCATTAACCTGGCTTCGCTTATCAGAATTTTCAGTTCAACCAGAATTCTTACAATTTACTTTATTTATTTTGAACAGGAACACCTGTTTTACAATTATTCTCAAGTAGTGTATATTTCGTAGATGCAGATAACGAACATGTGTAAATCCAGACACTGCACAAGACGTTTGAAAAAGGTCCAAATGCTTCTGTATACGCCCTGAAGCGATCCTACACCGCAGGGTAAGACCTGCAAATATATTGCACATGTCGGCATTAAAATATTTGTTAATCTAGCCACGTAAACGCTTATTACATCTTATGATTATAAATACAAATTCTGCCAAGACGTCTTGATATGTCATGAGTGGCCATGTTCTGAATGTCAAATGAGTCGGAATGTATATAGATACACATATGGTGTAATTTCAGAAGTGCACCGGGAACTTCTTCGTTTAGACCAATGTTATCATTATATATAGAGATTTATGGCCGATTCTAGATCGTTGTGGTAGCAGTTGAGATGTACGATGTTTAGTTTACGAGAACCGAACATGCACTGCATGTCTGGGTTTGTTATATCTGTTGTGCTCAACAATCAAGGCGATCGATGCGATTTGTATAAGGCCACATCATCGGGGACATGTATTTGTGAATTCCTTGCCAAGCCTGCAAAACTTTGAATTACAAATATAAACGTTTTGTTGTTTTATCAAAGTACATACATGTTCAATGAAAACATTAGAAAACATTTACATGTTTACAGTACACATTCGCTTTGTTATTGTGCATTGACACTATATCGCTGTACATGTCTTCTTACTTGAATCGTTACAACACAGAACATCAGGGCAAGAACCTACAACTAGTAACCCAGTCTCAGCAATAACTTACTGACAGAAATGTCCATGTTCTATTCCCCAAACCAACAAGCCTCTCCCGGAGCGGTGATTGAGCACATACAGACGGGGCATGTTCTGTATCAGACAAAAGGAAAACACCGGCAAAACTCCAAAGTCTTTGCCAGGAAAGAAACTCAATAAAGACATCAACATACACGCAAATATATGTAATGTACAACAACATAAATATACGAACGTAATGAATGTCAGAATGTGTGAAGATTGATCTAACCACATGAAAGTGGAGTCCAGGAAACATTCCAGAACAGTTCTGGTATGTCTTCAAAAGAGATGGCTAAACTTTTATCAAAAGCCAAAACACAGACGCCCAAACTCTATGTTAATTCCTGATACTCCTCGTTACTTCAAAGACACGGTCAATAAGGAAAACATAGATTTTTGTCAAGATCTTAAGGTTGTACAATTGTATAGGCCAATATAAGAAAGTATGTACATAGAAAAAGCAGGGTAAAATGTTGCCCCTATAGGAATAATGTTCTCTTCTAGCTGGGCCTTAACATGCACCATAGGTTAAGGGTAGTATAGGTGTCTGTCTCATACCATGACTCTGGGTCTTGACAAAAGTCTCGGGACAAGAGTTCATTAAGTTGGATTCGTGATCAGTTCACTGTTTTCTTTCCACAAAATAACTTTGGGAACTATAAATATACACCAACGAGTGATGCATAAAACATAGCATATTAAATGTGTTTGCCTACCATCTAACTGAGATAAATATTAAAAGACTGGGGAGTCATTTACTAAGAAAAGCATTCGCAAACTGTCTGAGCAATCGTTTTGTGTACGTTATTGTTACGTTCTACTTTAAATTGATTATTGTGAATACTGTACATGTACAGTCGAGTTCCGTTAATCCGAACACTTTGGGTTTTCCCCCAACTCGTTCGGATTATCAAATTTCCGGACCACTGAATCATATTCATTGATCGAACAGAGTTACTCCCCTTTGTACGTAAATAAATTAAAGAAAAGACGAGCGTATCGTGAACAGCCTTTCACGCACGCAAAATGTGATAGTGGATAATTTGCAACAATGTTAACATATTATTTATGCTCTTAAGTTTCTTGATCGTTTGTAAGAGTATCAAACCATCCGGTCTGCATTCGGCCAACGTTGCGACGTGTCACTATTTTTATCCAACTATTTGGTAATCTCCATGCCACGACGGTTAATGTTTCACGCGGGGACAGTAGGAGTCACTTCTTGTAGCACTGTAAGGAGTCTATTTAAAAATGCAAAATTATTTGTTTCAAAGGGGATACGACGTTATGTGTTGCTGCAAGCACATTCTAATGTTTAATCTACAGTACATGTTATTTATTTAACACAGAATGTTCCAAACAGTTGTCCTGCTTGGAAACACGTACATGTATCCAACTTGAAGAAATACTACTTTCTCACTCTCTTCACATAGTTACAACAATTTACAGTATAGAAATCTTGCAAAAGGACGTCGAGATACTTGGTGCTTTAAAGGCACATCATCAGGTGCAGGTACGCCAATCTATGTTCAGAGCTTGTCTTTCTGTTCTACTAGTAACATAATACCGTGCTGTATTTTTCCCGATTTTTTTTACGCAAAGATTTCACACTATTGGAGGCGATAAAGAAAAGTCAGTTTACGTCTTCGTCTAACGCTAAAAATAGATTGCGCATTGTATTTCGAAGAATGTAAGCAACTATGGAACTGGCTAATAAAGCTACTTCCCATAAAACGACGTCACCAAAATGGGGAACCTATAGCAATTAATTGTCGAGTTCGAGTAAGAAAACTGCAGTTAACCGTCCATTATTTGCAGTAGGATTTCGCCGTTATGGGATTGATGTATCGATGTTTTTTAGTTTTTGTTCGGAATTGGAGATGCAACTCTGATCATGTTCCTTTAGCAATCAGCTGTTCCACTCGTGTGATGTAGGTCTCAATCAGGATTTCATAAAGATTCTTTTTGCTTGAGGCCTGCTTAATGTGTTTCCAGGAATTTTATGAACGCATAGTACCTTAACGGTATCGTAAAAATACGATAAAGTTTAAGATTTGTTAGTTTATGCGTTATGTAACAGACTGCTCAAATCCATAGGAGGCTTTGTAAAAACGTTAAGACATGGATGGACGTTGTTTAGGGGGTTGTAACCATAAGATGCTTTCACAGAGCGGGAGCCTGGTCCCTAGTCGATCGTATGATTAAGGACAGAACACAAAATAAACATGATATATTGCTGCACTGATTTTTGTTAGAATACTCTACGCGTCATCAGTTTTCTGACTGCAGTAAAATAACAACAACGTCTGGCCATAAGTAACATTACTGAAACAATAAAGAAAATCGTAGCCTTAAATACATCATCAGCAAAACCAAACATAATTATGTCGTAATACATGTTAAAACAGACCCGTTTAATATAAGATTTGCGGTAACCTTGATCTGAAATTCTTTCAAGTGAATATTTTTAACTCAATATTTCGCGCTGGATATGCTTTTGCTTACATGACATTGTCTGATTCATTAGAAAATATCATAAAATATTTTCTAATCATTTGAAGTTTAATTTTAAAAAAACCAATCTATCCTCGTATGATCTTTGTACAAACATCGACACTTACTCCTATTAACCATATAATGTAGTAATACATGTATTTTCACTTACTTTTTTAGTTGGTGCATCCGAACGCGAAAGAGATCGTGTGGTATATACGCGAAAGAAATAACATAAACCGTAAATCATATACTGTAAAAATGTGTGCCTCATTCAGTAACGCCGTATTCCCTTTGACCCAGATGCAGACG
Source organism: Diodora aspera (assembly GCA_031471655.1). Taxonomy (NCBI): domain Eukaryota; kingdom Metazoa; phylum Mollusca; class Gastropoda; order Lepetellida; family Fissurellidae; genus Diodora; species Diodora aspera. Next base: position 1,398 of record JAUELE010263906.1, on the reverse strand, counting down.
GCTTTATTTTCTACTTTCACATAACCAGCCTCATTCCGAACGTTTCTTTGAGGGTTTTCTAAGAATGTTTCGTCGATTTCAGTTCGGAATACATTCATTTCGCCTTTCAAAACCGGGGTTGTTAAAAGGAGATCGATGTCTTTGACGAGGTGAAGAAGTAAGTGGATCCGTCGTGACATGAACATATTGTAACGTATATTTATCGTTCCTAATGATGGTTTTGGCAAAGGAAAAATTGAATTTGACCACGTATCCAACTTTAATGTATACCGTTAAACTTTCGTTGCACTGCATGAAGCAATTGATTTTGTAACTTCCAGAACACTGAAAAAACATACAAACGAACCTAGTTAATCTTTTATAGGAGAAAGTGGTTAACTGAGATCCAGCCAACTTGACCTATGATCTTTGCACGTTTTGCTCGATGGATGTAAAATCGATAGGGAATTCCACTTGCTCTGGTCCATTATTTCAATATTTGATGGTTGACTTGACCTTAATTATTACGAATTCTTCTGTCGGTAGTCAGTCTGTGGAGCGTTCCTCAATTTCACGGTACAAACTGCCTCGGCATTGACTGTAAGCGTCCGGTGATTATGGTGGCCGGCAATCTATACTGTGACCGTGAGTGACATGCTGCCACATTTGTGTACACAAGGTACATGGCGCCCACTGATTACACCGATTACAGTTCGTTTGATATTAACACTTGGTTTACGCTGAAGCGAGGTTATTACAATGGAAGACATTTGTGCAGCATTAATGTTATTGGCACAGTGGGTGGATGGATGTCCAAGGAGTGATGTGACCCAGGTTAAAGCGTTAACTCCAAGGGTCGGTCTTTCTGGTGATGTACAAGACAAAGCCAAATACTGAGAAAAAAAACAAGAGGAGTGAAACCCAATTGATGACAAGGATGAAAGCTACTGAGTCTTTAAGCTATCTACATGGAGCATTGCAATCTACTGAATACCACGCGCGGATACACCAAAAACGATTTATAAGACTTACACTGTCACTGAAATTAATACTTCTTTCATCATTTGTAAATACTCACATTTATACTTTCATCATACTATTCCCTCCCCCTTATCTTCTTTATGTGAATTGTATTGCATACAACCCGTCCATACGTAGACATCTACATACACATTACTGTAAATGCAACTGGTACATTATGTCGAACTGACCATCCGACACAGCCACACTCTGTCATAATGGATCATGTTTTAATCCCTCGAGTATTTTCTTGAAAATACGCTGCATATTGGAATTAATATATTTATAGTGCAATTCGTTATGTGTAGCGGCTTTGGCACTTAAACATCGAAAAACACCAAAATCGCAAGTAATTCATATCATATTTGATATCCAGAATGGTGATAACACTTGCCGAAA
>JAUELE010263895.1:0-10253 GCA_031471655.1 Diodora aspera | reverse complement strand
CAATCAAATTGCACTCGTTGAAATCCTAGCATCCTTTTGATCAGCTATGACAGAAAGACGTAAAGGAAAATAACTGAAATCATTTGCTAACGTTTCTTTTGCTCGGCAGCATACTTTGTATTTGGACTTTACATCGCAAGAAGTGTGGGTTTACTAGTAAATCACGAGTTCATTCATCTTCATCGGCATAGTGCATGCGGTAAATTGACCAGACTGCAGCAGAGTTTTTGATCACGAGTCTCATGAATTGCAGGTGCGTGCACCTTACAAAACTTTCAAAAGTATATACCTCGTCTGAGCACGCCTTTCTGTTTACAGCGGACAATGTTGCGACCTTTGCGCTGGCTCAACTGATACATGAATACCAATAAGAGCGAAAGTTTAATGGATCCACACGCAATTTGACAACATGATAGAGCAGTTGATAGTGTTTCAGCCTTGCAAACTGTGAACCTTACGGGTTTTTCAGTCCGGGGGTCTTCGATTTTCAGCTATTCCTTTCCTTCAGACCGAAGTAAGGAGTTTGGGTGATGTAGCTGAAATGTCGCTGAGAGCTGAGAGTATTTTTTATATATACATGTATTAAGAAATATTTTTTTTAAATTGTATAATCTTTTACTTTTAACTACGTGGGGGGGGGGCCAAAAGGATAATATGACGAACCATCACCATCATGTATCTTCATATGCTTTGAATTATTACCTACGGTTTAAATATATCTCACCATACACTTGGTAGGTTTATACGCAGGTTCTTAAAATCGTATAACCAAGCCGCACGCAGATCATGAGATAACCCATATGCGCATGAATAGCAAGAGTACTTTTCAATTTCAAAAACAAAAGATCTTATACCACACGGTACGGGGTTTTACGCGACATGAACTCCGCTTTGTGTATGGTAAATAATAACCTAGCGCTTGGCGATAGTCGATACAACCTTCTCGCGCGCAGCGCTCGCAAGTTATATCGACTACCGCCGTGCACCGCGGTCATTATTCAACCATCCCGCTACGGCTCAAATATAGTGTTATCATTATCGCGGTCTTTGCAAAGTGTATCATCAGTGTATGGTGTATTCCGTGAGCAATCTGTAATCAATATTATGATATTATGATTCATGTTACAGTTACCAATCATATTACCATGAATTCTGTATGCTCTTTTCCATATAGAATGGTGTTCACACAAACGAACTCGGAAATTGTCAACCATTGTTGTGGAACCTTTGATAACCTAAGTTTGCCAATATGAATAACTCACGTGGGGTTTACTGCATATTCCTTAAAGATGAGGCCTGGAATCTATAGTCGATTTAGACAAGAAGCTATATAAAAGAGTGAATTGTGGTCGTCAGCGCATTATACACTGCCAACGTCTATTTGACTTTCATGAGGATTTTATGTAATACTGAACTGTTACTTAACGGCGGTGCAATAAAAGGGGGGAGATTTTCTGTAGACTATTGGCAGCTGGTATCACCATATCAACTCACTGCAATTGCTGAACATTTTTACATAATAGTTTTTGTCAAGATAAATGTATTTGCATCTTTAAACTGGGTGTATTGTTTGTTGTCATCTAAGCAAAAGACCTTTTGTAGAAGCAGTGTTTCATGGTGAGATGGTGAACCTTGATACACATCGAGCTTCAGTTGAATCATTCTCAGCGCCGGTTTGATAGAAGGGTGGGGGGCTGCAGACCAGGGGCCTCCGGGGTGGGGGAGGAGAGATGAGAGGACAGGGATTAATCGAAACACTTTTTGCTTGTTTTGAGGTTTTTCTTTGAATGTTTTCTCCTTTGTAAATAGCTATCCCCTCCGCTCTTGTCGGCGATATAGCCTCCCTTCGGGAGGCAAAAGCCGACGTTAAATAAGCTGACTTTTAACCTTTGAATGTTTTCTGTTTTGTTTGGGGTGGGGCCTACAAAACAATACTCCGGCTCTGATCATGCTTGCTCTTATGAAGGACATCCTCTTCAAAAATGCAAATCAAATGTCAAAATAAACTGGATATTTGATATAGAAATAGCACACACATTACACCCATTTATTAGTACATTTTATGTAATTTAATTGTAATGCGTGTCCCATTGTAGTGATAAGTAAATTTTCATGAGTTTTATTACCATAAAGTATGTTCTTGTAACTTTTTGAAGAACGAAGTTGAGGTACATATCAAAATATGTAAATATTTTGTATTATATATTATATAAATTCTAATACGTTCCTTGCTTGTACTAATATATTTACTATGGGGATACCTTAAATGACTGGGTACTCATCTGTGCAACTGAATATTCATCTAACTTTATATGTTGTAAACGTGAATAGAAACCAGACCAGCACTGATGTACTTCAAATGTGCCCAACGCTCCTTAGTTAATTTCCCTTTGGACAAGTTAAGCGTGCTGCAGTACACAAGAATGAAATATATTTCAATTTCTTTGTCGAATGCCGGCTAAGTGAATAAAAATGAAAAACTGCAACGACAACTAATATTTCTTTCACAAAGGGGACTGAAAAAGTGTACACGGTGGATGCTTGCATGGAAGTAGTCATTACTGTTGACATCTAAAGACAGGCTTCCGCCTACGTATGTCTATTCCGTTCATGGCGCTCCTTCTATCGATCTGTTTCCAGATGACAGTGCCACGTCAAATGAATGCATTCCGAAATATGTCAGATCAAAGGAACCAACTGAAGGATTGTGCGAATAAGGCAAATTAGTTCAAGACATATTAGCTCATCATCTGAACATTTCTGTTTGACTTTGCTGTGGTTCAAGTGATTTACTCAGAAAGGTTCAACCCGGCTAAAAGTCAATGGAAAAGAACTCATCTGAACATGAAGAAGATTATGGATAGGTCAGATCCGCGGTCAGAATGCATTCCAGATGATGGTTAAAGATGAAGGCAATGAGTTCAGTGTCTCTTTGATAGGTCTGAGCTGTATAGCTTCATCAGATAAATATAGTATTTTCATCAATTCAATCGTAACCTCTATGGATCTACAAAGAACACTGTTAGTGAACAACAGGAAGGTTTGCACAATAGTATAATACGCTTGTAGGAACATGCTAATTAACGTGTCTGAATTTGCATTATATAATTACCTGCATGCGTAAACAATTTTTGTTTGCATCGTCATATTTGCATGTCAGTACCATCACCAAACATATACCAATGATATCAATATAGTTTATGAGTGAATGCAGTACTTATGGGATAAACACTGCGAATGAAGAATGTTCCCAAAGGGCTCTTAAAAGGAAAGTTAGATTAGAATAATATTCTGCAGCTTCCTACTTGTCTCCACAATTTATGTTCTTGGGTTTCGCTCTGAACATTCTATGCTGCCATCTCCCTTCAATCTCCAGCATACACAACACCAACGCATGTCTTGTCTGTTTTAAGTGAGCACAATGATTACAGTGATACATTTTTCAAAAGCCGTTATCCATTAAAAGTATTCTGTAAGGTTGACAATAATTGGCACTTTCATTTAAAGAAATAGTATTTCAGTACGGCTAATCTTATCAAAGAAGTCGGCTTAATTGGATATCCGTTTCCTCTCTTTTATCTAAAACCACTCTCCGTGCATCATTTACTCGTATAAGTCATATAGATACAAGTATAAGATTCAAGTTATTTATTCATTCCTTTCCCCCTTGGCATTTATATGTAAGTTACCTGTGTAAGTTAAGTATTTCAATGTCAATATATTTCAGTGTCCATGTCAATTCCTCTGCAACTATTCTGGCCCTCGTTGAACTGATTGAGAAATCAGCATTCCTTTCATCAATTTCAAGAAACGACAGACAAGGGAATGTCAATGCAATTACAACTTGAAAAGCTCTTTAGTTCCCACATTTCTGGATACGTGCGGCTGATTTGTTTCACCCACTGGAACTATCAATCCTGCACGAAAGCTGTTCCAAGACTTCCCATATTCTAATCCACGATGTACATGTAGGACCATTTCAACATGCAATCTAAATATCTTCGTCCCCGGGCTGCCCAACAGCATCTCTTTATCTGATTTGTCGCCCACAAATCTTATTTCCGTGTTTAATGTATTTTTTTTATTTCAAATTGAAGGGGTGAGTGCAAAAAGGGCACATGTAACATTTTTTCCTTTCTTGAGTACATGGTGGAAAATATGCTTTGTAAGCTTGCGTCTTGATGTTTGGGCAATTTATATCATAGGACTGAAAAGGTATATCATATTACTGTGCCATGTTAAGGATGTCAATCAAATACATATTGTATTAACTGTGAAATAATGGAAAACATTGCATATGGTTGCGTAAAAATAAAATGTAACATGTGCCCTTCTTGCATGCACCCCTTCAATTGAAAAGTTACTATTTACTCAACATTTCGATTCTAATCAACCGTTCTCCCCGAGCTTTTCCAGGCCCCGATTTCTCGAAGCGAACTTAAGTTTTTACTCAAAATTCAAACTGAGTTTAAGATATTAACTCAGCTGAGATTTTAACTCAACAGCGTGTCTCGAAACAAACTCGGTCAAATCTCATCCGTCTACGATTTCTGTATGCCATAATGTCGGAATGGATTCAGACTTAGGTTACCTATCGAGCAGACTCAAACTTATGTGACTTTTTTGCTCAGTTTGAGTTGAGAAATAAACTGAGTTTGTTTCGAGAAATCGATTTTTTGAAACTTTAGTGAAAACTCAAACTTGAGTCTGAGTTTTCACTTAAGTTCGCTTCGAGAAATCGGGGCCCGTCGCGTTTCTTTTGGAACTGAGTATATATACAAGAAATACAAGTAATCTCTTTCTATACTGACGTCCAAAAGAAACTACTAGTATATCAATACTTTCAGAGATGATTGCAGAAGAAAAAAAACAAACAAATGTTGATTATTTGCTCAGATATTTATATTAATTTAGAGAGTACACACGGCCTCAGCACGGTACGAACCAAATGAAGAGTGGCACTAAAGCAGGAGCTGATATCGTTTCTTTTGGACGTCAGTATATATGGGATGTATGGTGTAAGATACATCATGCCCACAATATACGTAGCTATGGTGTAAATAGAAGCTTCACAAGAGTACACTAGGAACTTACGTATTGTGTTATATTGATTTACCAATTCTCAGTTGAGCACCAAGACAAGTGGAACATTGGTAATTGACACGAACAAAGGGAGAGAACTCCACAGACAGCCCCGACTTGTATTACATCAAGCCGAAGGTAACGGAATGGTATGTATAACAAAGAAAAGGTCACGCAATACTCTTGAGTTTTACACCATTAACCCTGCTTGCAACTGCTATGAAAACGATATTTTAGTTTGAGCCTTGTTCCATACTCTTTGTGTTACTGTTATTGTTCTGTGGCCGTGTCAAAATACATTACATATTGTGTTGTTAACGTTCCAACACGCAATGCATCATGCATGTACTGGGATGAGTGATGTAGCTAGACACTGACCATGGGGAGAGGGGGCAATACTGGGGCAGACATGCATTTTGCGGTCTCGAGGTTAGCAATGCAAACTGTTAGTGCAGATCCTGTTTTGAGTTTGTGCAATTAGACATTGACATGGCCGTAGATAGCCGCAGAATTTTTTCAATTATGATATTTTTTAAAAATATGCCAGGAAATCGCTTTATTTTGTTGGTAAAATAAAATAATTTCTGCGTTAGCGAGGTAGGACACCCCCCTCTCGTGCCCCAGTCTAAAGAAGTTATCTACGGCCATGATTGGGAGTACAGGGGTTTATATCATCAACAAGTTGGAACATGTAAGTTTTCCAATAAATTTAGTATAGTTAAACAAATACAACGTTTATCCCTTTTTACTCTGAATTAGCAAATATGAGTTAGGCAATTATTTCATTAAGATGGCGATATGATGCCTAAAAGGAATTATGCGTCTATGGATATAATTATCCAGTAAGAGTCACAAAATTAACGAAATGGTAATTTAAGAGTCAAATATATATTTAATGCGTTTCAGACATCTAGAACACAAGTGAAGACTTTGTCATTACATACAGATCACCAGATAGTTATGTGTTGTTTTGTATTGTTTTTATTTCAGTGTTCCTCGGCACAACCAAATGATCATCAACTCATATCGTTTGATCCTTTATCAGAAGAACCGTCACAGCGTTTGTGACACGACTGATATATAGACGGTTGCCAACAACTTGGACACATGATATCATGTATGAGATTGTATCACAATGGTGCGATGCTCAGTGTTTGATGTACCAGTCATTGACTATACAACACAGTGTATTATACCGATGTGCTACTACTGTGGATTAAAATCATATTCGACATGGATTAACAATCATGGTATGCGTATGAACAATATTTACCAGACACCATCGTGTATTACAACAATGTACAACTCAAGTATATTGGACAACATCGTGTATGGAAACTATGTGTAACTATGTGTGGTAACATTCAACAGACAATAATGCACATTAAAACAATGAACAACCCATGTGTATTAACAACCGTTCGCCAGACAACACCGAATGGTTCAAGAATATGAAACACCTGAGGATTGACAATCATCCACCAGACAAAAACGTGGATTTCTTCTGACCAAGACGTGTTGCTGTATCTGTATCTGCTGAAAACAAGATATTCGTTCATGTGACCTTCACAACGAAAAGTACAAACGTGTAAATAACACATTATTTTTGCTGTATCAAAAGTTTAAGCGTTCGTGTTTTCATAACTTTGGCATTTTGAGGAAAGTATCTGGTGACCACAATCATGGCGGGATGTAAATGCTGTGAGCGGAAAGAAGGAAGCTAATTATAAGTCAATCCGGCGACTGATACCATTCTTCCAATATTCATAGGAATTACGCATTTAAAGAGAGAGAATTTGTTGTTCTTTGCATTCAAAATGTCTGTGATCCATTTTGTCTGATGTAATATTTTCGAAACTTCGAAAATAATTTACTTTTGGATTATATATATGTAAATGGTGATGTATATGTGTGTAAGATGCCTGGCACTATTGATTGGCAATGTTTTCCAGCGCAGTATGGAAATTCATAATGGTATATAATGTCGTTGACTTAATACAGTTCATGGTTGTGATTGCAGAACAGAACAGAACAGATTTTATTCTCATAAATCACTTAAGTGACACAGAGAACATACAAATTTTCAATACAATATCAACACAAAATACAAATGAATATATACACTTTGGTGAACAGATTTATACAATATTATTGCTGGGGAAAGCGTGGTTGTGTGCACATAAACCGACTCGTGGCATATAGAATGTCGGGGCGCGGCAAGAAAAGTTTATCCTGTTTTCTTTTGGAAGCGCCCCTCGTTGGTGAGTGGGGCCCGAGTCCTAATCTCACTTAGGGCGCCAAAATGGCTATAGTAGCTCCTGATTGATCGCTGTATACACTCTAAAATACCATTTTATTTAACTATTTTCAGGGAATGCGTGTTCTGCTGTCCGTACTGTTTAGTTGAATGCCAACATCGTTGTAGTTTCTTATTTCTGTTTAAAGAGAGGGCCTCATATTCTTCACATCTGGCATGGCTCGTAATAGAATTCGGTTTATATTACAGATGATTAAGCGACTACTCACTGATTATTATCCCGGTTCGAAATGTTTCATGTTCATCAATCATATCCCAGCGATGTGAGGCTGTGCATTCATACAATGTTAGCCCCTTAACATTTAGTATTTAATCGTGCTAATTTACACGAGAGATGTATGCACGGGCCACGTTTTGGCTACCCCTTTGTGAATATGTTTCATTATTTAAAGATACTTTCGCTACTGACATTGTCGAGACTTCTGCAAATGCTTTTACGACCTCGTATTATTTTAGTTTTTTAATGAATGTTTCGTTTAATGCTGGTCGCTAAAAATCGATAATTTCCTATGTTTTAAGCATAGTAATTCTAAATCTACAGCCACTTGTGACGCCTTGAAATTGCAAGCTTCTGCAAGCTGAAGAGAAATCCAGTCTACCTCTATACATTCACGCTTGGCGTCTGGGACAAATTTACCGGTTTCGTGAAATATTTAAGGCATTATATCATTAGTTATGGTATTATTTCATTATTATTGATGTACTGTATCATTGTTGATGGTAGTTTATCATTAGTTCATTAGTTATGGTTGTATATTATTATTATTGATGCTACTGTATCATTGTTGATGGTAGTTTATCATTAGTTATGGTAGTATATCATTATCATTATCATTATTTCCGGATAAACGAGTAAATTTATATAGTAATTATTACGTTGTCACTAAATTTCGTTCGGTAGCCGGGGTTTCCGGATATCTGGAGTCCGGACAAACGGGGCACGACTGTAATAAAGTGGTGTTATATCATTAGTTGTGATAGTACATTATTATTTATGGTAGTATATCTGGTAGTATATTATTGTGTATGGTAGTATATCATTATGTATGGTAGTATATTATTTATAGTGGTAGTATATCATTAATTATGGTAGTATATCATTAATAGTGGCAGTATATCATTAATAATGGTAGTATATCATTAATAATGGTAGTATATCTTAAACGTGGTAGTATATCATTAATTATGGTAGTATATCATGTATAGTGGTAGTATATTATTAAGTATGGTAGTATATCATTTAAAGTGGTCGTATATCATTAATTATGGTAGTATACCATTTATAGTGGTAGTATATTATTAATTATGGTAGTATATCATTTATAGTGGTAGTATATCATTAATTATGGTAGTATATATAATTAATTATGGACGATGACGCATGTATTAAAAACTGAATTTGACATTCAATGCATGTTTGAAATGGAATCCCTCATGTAAACAACCCATGCATTCCCTGAATTCTCTGCAATCGTTTCTATGGTCATGTACAGTAGATGATGCTTCCTTTCCAACGAACATAAATGGACCCGTTGTTTTAAAAAAAAATTGAGAAATATTGTGTTTTGTAACTACAATGTTTAGAGTACCTGTCTGAGTGTTATTTTTGTAGTCAGATATCTGTGTTTCGGGACAGGCTTGAACAAACAACTGTACTTGTACCTGGCTATTTGGACTACCGCATCTCACTATTTGTTAACTTTCAATCAACATGACTACCGTCCATTATATGATCGTTACCTAGCTTCTTGACAATCACTTCCAGCGTTGGACTCTATCAAGCCATTCATCAGCGAGACAGCCCTCGTTTATTAGGACTTTACACAGATTCCCCTCACATCGTAATTTAGTGCTGTGATGAAGAGACCTAGGACAAGAGGCATAATTACCTTGACCGGACTATCAACAGTGGACTGGCCTCCAGCTGACCACCGACCACAGTTTGTAACGACTGCAATGACTGAACGCTGATCTGGACGGCCAGCGCTGAACGCCTACATCAATTGGTGGCTCCCGTATCGACGGAATGTAGTCTGGCACAAACAGAAACCTTCACCTTTCATTGTAAGAGAGACGAAAACCAAAGGTTGCAAATGTTAGTATCTGTGACTTTGTATCGGAGAGTGTTCTGGTGTGAAGTGATTAGTCTATTTGCCTAAAGGGTACTGAAAATTTTATGTGTGATCTATATTGGTTCTCAGTTTTTGACAAGTATATGTGCTTTATTATTTATAGAAGTGCAAGGTGTTTGGAGATAAAACACACCTCGCAAAGCGGAGGTTCTTGCTGATATTTAATGGCAGAAGAACAGTCTATTTGCCTCGTGTGTGTTGACAATTTCATGAATGTTCCATAATTGTTCCCAGCGCTTGTGTACATATTTTAATTATTCAAATTATCGCAAATATGGAGAGAGTTGTAGGGATGAGAGCAAGTCTCATTCAGTGTTAGCATCATGAAAACAATGTTAATTTTATCCACACAATGTATCTTGGTTACACATTTGCCATTACCTTATCTGTCGTTGTCATTTCATTACCAGTACCAAGCAATCCCAAAACACAATTCTCATTTCTCTGTTACTTGAAAGTATGTCAGTTAAAATATTGCTATTGTTATTATAAAACAACTCTGATTTTCAAACAACAGCATACATATAACATTTGTTTAAACTACTAAGTAGCAATACCCCGCCCCTGTTATTATAGTCTCTATAATTTGTATAAACACAGAAATCCGGAAAACACTTATGGATATTTTCGCTATTACACTAGTTAAAAGTTAAAAGTCAGCTTATTTTACGTCGCCTTTTGCCTCCTGAAAGGAGGCTATATCGGCGACGAAGATCGGAGGA
>JAUELE010263884.1:0-10254 GCA_031471655.1 Diodora aspera | reverse complement strand
AGTGAGTGAGTCAGTCAGTCAGTCAGTCAGTCAGTCAGTCAGTCAGTCAGTCAGTCAGTCAGTCAGTCAGTCAGTCATCTTGAATAGTGATTGAGAGAGTGAATGGGTAAGTGGGTGAGTTATATACATGTACCTGACTTCATAGTACTTGTATAAATAAATTAAATATATTTAAACTAATATATTTCTGGCAATACTAAAAAGTTGGGTCCACAACAGGATGTACAGGATGAAGCAATGACTCCCCTACTATTAAGTGAGCAAATCAAATCCACACCTTTCCTGCATATAAATATTTGTTCTTTTCACACATTAAATATCATTATTTTCCAAACCACTCCCAACGAGTAAAACATAAATCAATTGCACAACATTATTGCCAACAAATCAAACAGAAACTGATCACATAAATTTCAATAGGTTTGGCTTAGACTTGCACAAGTCTCTGAGGAAATTCTTAATTTCTGACATTTTATTTAAATATCCAAAATATCATCTACAAATTAAGCACTGCAGTGCTATCTAGACTTGCTAAATGTTATTGCACAGGAGGTTAAATGTACGATAAATATATTGTAGTAAGCCTTGGAGCAAGGCTAGGTTTGGGTTTAAGAGGTTGGTTTAGCTATGTGATGCAATACACTGTTGTTAGCCAAGTCCAGTACCAGAGACAGTTTAGTGTCAAACAACACAGTCTCGTTTTATCTAAAGAATTATTGTACCGGAACAGTGAAGTCACGTTGGTTGTCTTAGCAGTTATCTTTGTGCAATGTGAAGGAACTCCTGGCCTTGCAAGGGTCAAAATTCTTCTCGTGTGTCATATTTTACGTCCCAGATACAATCCTTCAGTCATAATGTGACATCATGTAAAAGATCCACGCCAAAAGAGCTGATACTGTTTTATTGGCATTTTAGAAGATGAGAAAATTCTCAAACATTTATTGATAATTTTAAAACTTTTTTTGAGTCAGCCACAATGTGTCAGGATAACTCTTATACCAATTTAAATTGTTTAAACAGCAAAAAACTTTGGTTAAATGCAGCATTAAAGACATTCACGTGTCACATTGCACCAGTAATCAGTCAGCCATAACATAACGAGATGTACACATCGCAGGAAAAGACAGTGGAAAAGAATCCATATACATATCAATAATTAAATACACTTCTATAAATACACACTGCTCTATTCATGTTGCATAGTACTCGTCCTCAAACACACCTATGTGTACACTATATTTCCTCTAATAATAGCCTGGACCCTTATTCTTTAGAAGGCCCCTGTTGCTACTGGAGGCCCAGATCTCATTAGAGGCCCAGATCTCATTAGAGAAAATATGGTACACTATCGATGTTTCCGTTTACTGAAAATTACCATTCTAAGACTGAAAAAAGTATCTGTAGACCGGTAAACTAAAGCTGGTCAGTCCCAGGGACCCGCTGAATCAGTACTGACAAATCATATATTTTTACTGCACAGTTACATTGGAAATGTCATAAACAAACAAATGAACATCTTGCAAGTTTCTATTTTTAGAGGTAAACTCCCAGATGTGAAGGGTTTATTTCTATTTTTTACAACCGTCGATCCTACGTTATTCGCAAAGTCTGAATGCCAAATATAGTTCATATTCTATATTTTTCTGGGATCGAAAATATTTCCCAGGGACCGTTAAATCCATATTCCCTCATTTCAGGGGATTGGTTATTTTGTAGCCCAGCTGAAATACTGGTTCATGCATATATATACCAACACTAGCTGACACTAAGTAGGAGAAAACTATACTACCCTGTGTATGACCTTATATAATCACAATAATACAGATTAGTTTTAATATGTTGTGTAAGTAGACAACATGGTACAATAACAAGAACTGTCTTCACTTCACAGAACAACGTTGGTTAAGGCACAAGGGAGACAACTCCTCCCAACAAAAATATTCCTGATCTTCTAAAGTTGGTTTAATCAGCTGTTAAATTTATCGCTGAGTGCCAAACAGGAACAGCAAGTAAATTGAAGCATTATGTGATCAGCTTGGTAATAACGGTGTCATGTTTTGTTCTTAATGTTTTCATACTGCTCTATGGTGAATGTTACCGAGTGAGATTTGATAATTTCACACATACTGATTCATACTAGGCATATCTCCTGATTTAAGTGGGAGACTCCTGATTTTCACCCCTTTATCTCTTCAACTTCCCCGTAATTTTATTAAATTTCCTGAATTTTTTGTCGAATTGTTTTAAAACATTTTTGCAATTGTCTTTGGTATATATAACAGTTTTAGAAAACCACTCCCTTTGGGACCCCAATCTCCCCTATTTCGAGCTGGATCTCCCTCTTCAGCAGGTATGGGTTATGCTATGTATGCTGAGTTTTAACATCCAGTCAGAGGGACGCAGGATGGCACAGTGGTTAGCGTGTCGGCCCAGTAATCTGCCAGACTTGGCGGTTGTGGTTCGAGTCTCGCCCGGGCGCCTTTCTTTCAGCCCGGAGAGACAGGAGCCCCGACACTGACCTGATGTTGGTGAGACTGTGGTGATGTGGCTGAAAGATTGTTGAAAATCAGAGGCACAGTGGCCATGAGCAAAAGATTCCAGATTCAATGATGGTTGTATGACGGATTTGATTCCAACCAGGCACTGTACTTTACATCCTCGAAATCCAGGGTATAATGACTCCACCAACATCCATCATATACCCTGGATGTATTCCTATTCACCATAGTCTTTTTGTGTATATGGAAACTCCAAATCTGCTGAATATAGACGACCAATGAAATCTTGCATTCACTGCACGAGAAGTAACTCTTGATAAATTTAAACACATAACATCTTTGCTTTGCCGAGTGTTAGGAGAGAAGCGTCACATGATTGGACGCAAGATTTTGCTATGGAAGCTTCACTGATTGGTCAAAATGCCTGCCTCATAACGATCATCGTGAATATGAGTGATTCCAGGGTATATGACCGTTGGCGGTGTCATTATTCCCTGGATTTTGAGGATGGGTACTTTACTCCACTTGGCCAGCTGTAAATGGGTATTGATAACCACCCATAAGGGTAAAAAACAGAATGTTTCCATTATTATACTGGATGACAAAGAGAAATTATAATTATTATTATCATTTACAGATTAAAAATAAGATTTGCAGCAGAGGATCCACATCAGGTAACCTTGCCCCGTCTACACACAACCCAGACAGCGAATGGGACTGGCACTGCCTAGTCGAACCCACTAAGAATATGGTGCAAAAAATGGATACTCCCTAACACAGTAGCCTTCTGTATTTATTACAATTATCATTACTATTATTATTACCAAATAATGACTTGGATTTTAGGTTGAGTTGAGCTGAAGTAATGTTTTATATAGCACTGACAATCTTTCAGCCATAACACAACTTAACAAGGGAGAAGACATTTAAAAAGGGACTGACAGAAAAAAAGATGAAAGTGAAAGATCCCCATTTTAGCCACCTTATATGACAAGCAATGGGTTACTGGTGCTCTATTCTTATATAGTGACACCATGTCACTCCCCACAGCCCTTTAAAAAAACTTAAACCTATCTCACTGAACACATTTTTCTATTTTTAAAAGTCAAACTCCTGTAAATGACAAGCTCAAATTAACATAATGACCAAAATTTGCAATTATGTAATTGTAAACAAAGAGTAAAATAAATACCTTTTCCTTATAGCTCTGAAGTACATTTTGGAATGGGGGTGATCAAAATAATGTCTGGGGTGTTTATCCCCTTGGGGCCAAACTTGACGAATCTCATTATCCAAAGTGTCCTCCATTTCAGCTTCCTCCGACGATTCATATTCATCCGACAACATTTTCAATTCAAATTGCCTGACCAAAAATCTATTCACAGCTGGCTAAATCCACATTGTCCTTAGTTTCGCAGTATTAGTGTCCATGTTCAGTGAACTCCAAGTCCATATAAAGTTTTCATGAAATCATATCAATGAAAAAATTTAAACAAATTTAAAATCCAATTCTCTTAAAAAAAATTTTAAATCCGAATCCATACATTAAGCTTAAAATCAATCCTTTTAACATATATAAAATTTGCAAAAATATCTCGATTACGAAAAGACCAAAACATTTGACATGATCATTTTCACAGTCACTTTCCACTGTAATTGATATTGACGTCATTCATTTTGATCCAGTTACATCCAAAGTGTGAAAACACGCAGTATTCCAGAGACAAGTATCCACATCAACAAGTCGTCATTATCTATCAATTAGAACTCCACTCTCTGTTTGGACGAAAGTGTTGGTTTTTTTCGTCACATTTCCACATAAGAGTATCCAAGATAAACCACAAATAGTACACACAACATTCTTGCTCAAACTGGGATCGCAATTCCACCACAGAACCTTGACTCAACTCTTTATCCGGTTATTCTATGACGTAGAGCAACCCTGAATACGTCTTTCAGAGATTGAGAACTGGCGCCCGACAATACAAGCCTGCATAAAAGCTGGAACAGTTAGGTACGAACAAAATGAAAATTGTCCTCTCTCTTCCATTGACACTGGCAATACCTCAGGAAAGTAGCTTTGTTTGTGTCTATTGTGATCTGTCCTTACGCACGGTTTTTGCTGCTTTAGAATACACAAAAGTGGCTACGCTGGTGGAACTAACAGTGTATTAAGTGAACATTAATCTGCGTTAATCGGCTCAGTCTTACCTGGTTTACCCTCTGGATCATAATCAGTACGACTCAAATGTCTAAGCTCGTGCAACCGTGAACATAGTCTATTACATGTGACTTCATTCCTAGTCCAAGGTTTGACAACATTGACAAGCTTGTTATTATTGTCCGAGAAAAAATTGCATTTCTTTCTCCAACGCCTTTTCTTTTTCTCTCATTCTCTCTCGTTCTCCTTCTCTAAAAAATCTAAACTGCAACATATTTGGTATAGAAGATGCTCCATACGAAGATCGCTGTTACTGTCCTAGCCTTAATTGTTGTTATTCATCTTGATGTTGATTATGATGATGATTATCACTGCTCTTGTTGTTATTATTTGCAGTTTTAAAGAAATATACAGCAGATGAGGGTCGGGTGGTCTTGGCACAGTCACTCCCCGAGGGATTATTTCTACTATTATTATTATTATTTAATTTGTAAATGGTACTACAATTATGCAAATTATGTAATTGTTTATTATTATTATTATTGTTGTTGTTGTTAATACTTTTTATTTTTAAATTAATAAAGTATTTGTCATCATTGATACTACAATTATGCAAATCATTTACCTATTTTACCTTGGTTTAATTTCTTTTTATTTTAACTGCATATTGTTTTTTTTGTTGATAAGTGTGCTGTTTTCTGCAATATTTTAACAAAATAACAACAAAGTCATGAATGTCACCTCAGTGTCGGGTTATCATCAACAAGAAGTGACCTGTGTGGAATTCAAACCAGGCCCAACAGATCACTTGGCTGACACATTTACCGCTGCACCATCCTCACTCTAGTAGTTGGATGGGTGACAGCTTCAGCTGTAAACATCTCAGGCATTTCCCTGCCTCACACTGAGACACTGACATTGTCAGTGCTGTCACCTTGGTCTGCAGTAAACTGTTTTGCTCATAAATTGCCTCAGTCCACCCAGCTGAAATTGGGTTCCTGGTCGGATAGATGGTAATGTGATGTTAACCTTCCCCAACTTGTCAGCTTAGGTTGTGTACTCCCTAGGGAGTTGAGAAATTGTAATGAGTGAAATAAATGTTTACATTGCAGGGGGCAATATTTCAGCCATAGCACAATGTGATGTGCAAGAGGTACATCAGGAAGAGGGACAACACCAGATTGATAGTAAGAAAGAGAAAGCAAAAGATCCCCATTTTAGTCGCCTTGTACGACAAGCATTGGGTTACTGATGCCCTATTCTATCTACATGACACCACGTCACTCCTCGGAACCTCCACGTACGCCTCCATGAAAACCCATGCTCAGTACTTGGTAACATGCACTACCATGCAGTCAAGCTTTTAAGTACTATAATTATCTATTGTACAGTGTAGGAAAGTGGACAAATGAATTTGACGCAGGACATTGTGGGAAGGTAAGTAGGTGAAACTTTCCTACTAATCGTAATGAGGGCCTAGTTTCATAATAATCACAATTTTGTAGAATTTTATAGTTTTCCTCATAGTTCAGTTTATGGTTTAAGCAGTTTATATATTTATGGCCATAATACAACTGAATGTGCAACTGAGGGGGGGGGGGGTGAAAGCAACCATTCCACATTTTAGTTGACATGTACAACAAGCATTGCATTACTGGGGTCTTAGTCTTCCTCAGTGACACCACTCCTCATAACGGCACATGAACAATATACTTATAAATAATGTTGAAAATAGCTGTGGGCATTGGATAGCACAGTGGTTAGCACGTCGGCCCAGCAATCTGCCAGCCTCGGCGGTTGTGGTTCAAGTCCCACCCGGGGCACCTCACTTTCAACTCTAAGAAACAGGAGCCCCCACGCCCATGTGATGTTGGTGAAGAGACTGAGGTGATGAAGTTGAACGATTGCCAAAAACCATGTTAAACCCCAAAGCACTCACTCACTTAAAATAGCTACATTCCATTACTACCTCATACATAGTTTAACTCCTCTCATAATCTCAACACTAACAGTCAACTTAAATGAAAGTTCTATTAAGAAGTCACCGCCTGTAAACTTTGCATTTAAGTGCATTAAAAAGGAATCATATCAGTGCAGCAAACAAAAGCATTAATGGAAGAAAAACATTGTAATTGTATGTACAAATGGGTTTAAAGTGGATGTATTTGAAATAAAAATTAAAATGTAAAATATAGCAAATGGATTGTGTGAAACAATAAACTAGAGTTTATTAAACAGTGTCAGTATTTACTCAGCGTTTACTGCAGTGGTATACAAATAATCTGACTCTATGGGATGCTGATTTAACACGCCCACTTACACCGACATCATTTTCATCATCAACCAGCTAAGCGTTTAGCCATTACATTACACGCATTAGGTGTACTCTTCATTATGAAAGGAAAGAATGGGTTATCTGTCTGGCAAACACCACACCCTATGGGATATTGCAGCCATGATTGTTAGCCTAGTCTGTCATCCAGTCCCTGAAGTTTTATTCTAACAAATACAAGTAAACAGTCTACATATTTTCCCAGTCTAGAATGCTGCAACTTCTGAAGTTAGCTGTCTTTCTGGGATCTTATTTATTTTATTACAAATGAATATCGTTTTAATCTAAAAAAAATTTTAAATAGAAATTTTAATCTCACTTCAGAGACTATACTTTAGTCTAATTGTTAGCCAAGAAACAGCATACATTCTCATCACTAGCAGATAGCTTATGTATGATGTATATTTTAGGAGGGGTAGACCGAACCAGTTGCCACACTCAACTGGTCGGCACAATTCGTGCTATAATGTTAATACTGATTATGTATTTTTTTTGTGTGAAATAGGTGCACATTCTGTATTCGTATTAAAATTATTATTATCGTCTTTGTTTTTTGCTTAGAGGAATGATATGCCGTCAAAGTTGCTTGATCCTAAGAATGAAAGAACGTCTGCTACCTTTATTAGACAACGCACACACAACGAACATTTGAAAACATATGTATTACAGAGAGGACCTACAAGGTAATTAGCTTTCAGGGCGAGTTTGGTCTAATTCTTTTAACAACCCTTGGGGAGCTGAGAAAGTTGTGTGTGTTACTGGCACCGATAAATGGTTGCGGGCACTATGAGAAGGGTTTAGGCATGAATTGCCTTTTATCAGAAAAACATCATCAAAATCATTCTTATTACTGTCATGACTTTTATCATTATCAACTTTGTCAACAACATTATTTTCATTGTTTTGGGATCAAATCATCATCATCGTCATTGTTTGTGTCAAACATCAACGTCATCGCCATTGATGTCATCATCATCACTGTTATCATTGTTGTCATCATCCTTATGTGGTCATCATTGTTCTCATCATTACTGATGTGGTCAACATCAGCCTTCAATCTCATGATCTCAGTTGTCATTGTTGTTATCATCATTGATATGGTCGTTATCATCATTGATATGGTCGTTATCATCATTGATATGGTCGTTATCGTCATTGATATGGTTGTTATCATCATTGATATTGTTGTTATCGTCATTGATATGGTCGTTATCATCATTGATATGGTTATCATCATCACTGATATGATCGTTATCATCATTGATATGGTCGTTATCATCATTGATATGGTCATTATCATCATTGATATGGTCGTTATCATCATTGATATGGTCGTTATCATCATTGATATGGTCGTTATCATCATTGATATGATCGTTATCATCATTGATATGGTCATTATCATCATTGATATGGTCGTTATCATCATTGATATGATCGTTATCATCATCACTGTCTTCATCATCACAAACTTTACAAAATCTAGACTGAACGAAAAAAAGCTCACAATCAGTTGACCTTGTCAGGATTTGAACCCACACATATCAACTTGCTTGCTACCCCATGATACTATCACATGACCTGAAGTATTGAGAAGCCAGCCTTGTTATGATCAGCCTGACAGCTTTACACCTGGACGGACAAATGAGTCAAGGAGCAAGATCTACCTGTACTACCAATAACAAAACTAATACAACAAAGAGTGATACCTGCATCACAATACAGGGGGTTTGTCATGACTATGGAAATTTGTTAATTTTATATGTAAAGCCTTTAGCCAAACTTCTAAAGCAAGTCTAGGTAGCTTCTATTCGCATTGTAGGAGCCAGGAATACTAAATATGATAAAATAATTTAAAATATTTCGCAGACTATTTTTTAGTCTAGGGATTTGCCTAGTGATAGAGTTACCCCAGTGTAATATCAAACTGGTGAATCATACTGTGTTTCAATCTAGATACTGCATTCATGTGACAAGGTTGCAACCCTTATTAACTACGTACAATCACAATTGCATACTCATGCTAACGCTACATACCTTTCCGCTATATGCACGGTTTGAAAGTATTTCACTGAATAAGAAACCATGGCCCTCAGCTATGGTAAATGTTAGCTACTCTCCCAATTTCATAATCAGTATAGCAACAAATCAGTCCTGTTTCAGAAAAAAATCTTGTGGCATTTCTAGGACTTGTAAGAGGATTAAATGAAAAAAATCAAATATTTAAAGTTGGATACGTGTTCCCAAGCTCAAAATTATGTCGGTGCATTCTGCATGAAATAAATAAGATAAACTATCAATCAGACATGATTATAAAAGTGTTTGCCTAATTAAATAATGCTTGTGGTCACGTGCTACGTTCACGAAGGTCTATAAAACTTTGAAGATTAGCTGGAAAATTCGAATACATAATATTTCACCCCGGGGTGAAATATTCACAGATGGCTTTTCAAAAGGTTATTTAACCGACAACCGTGCTTGTTTTTTTTGTACATTATTCATCGTATGCTCAAAATTTTATGTATATTTATCATTCCAAAGGTTGGGTTTTTTAAAGAAAAAAAAAACGTTTTGACCACGTATCCAACTTGAGACTGTGAGAAAGTCTAGGCTTTTCACTTACATTTTCCCATTTTCTAATCAAAACCTGTCTTTAGAAAGTCAATAATATATCCCTAGCATGTGCCTTTCTTGTGTAACTAATGTTTTGACTTAAATACTCGGCAAGCAGCTGTTTCTGATGTTGTCATTGTTGCAGGTAATGATGAAATACCTGTACACCTGTTATCAGTCATTAGGTTCAAAGTAACCAGCGCAGGTAGTGTATAAATGAACTGCAGACAGGTTTCTGTAAACGCAAACATTTGTCGGTAATCAGCTGTTATACTGGTTGAGTACAAAGACTTGAAAGCTGCTGTTGCTTCGTATAGCTGGGGATATACAATTATGGGTACATCTATAGATTGTGCTTTTCAGATTACAGATCTTGTACAAAAACCTGCTGTCTGTTTAAGTTAGTTGATCTTGCGCTAAAGTCAAAATATCATTCAGCACAATTGGGTGCTATTTCAATTTGTTGAGTTAAGTTGAAATAATGTTTTACGTTGCAAGGGCAATATTTGAGCCATAACGCACCATGATATGCAAGGTGCACATCAATGAAAAGACAGTTCATAAAAGGGATCAATAGAAAGGAAAGTGAAAGCAAAAGATCTCCATTTTAGTCGCCTTGTACAACAAGCATTGGGTTACTGAGGCCCTAT
>JAUELE010263873.1:0-10255 GCA_031471655.1 Diodora aspera | reverse complement strand
TAGTTTATGGGATTTATTTCGCACAGAACGCACCGACCCTATCTTGAGCTTGGGAACACGTATCCAACTTTAAAAATAACCCATATTTAAACTTATTTGTTAAGAAAACATTTGTACCTGCTGACGTTGAAGCTTCTCCTGTATTTCCCGCCAGTCACAGTCCGTGTAGATGATGGCGCCACCTATCTCCTCCTCCATGTCGGACAGCCACTGACTCAAGTTCCGCATACTCACGTCCAGCTGCTTCACAGCAAGGACTGTCTCCTGCAGCTTTCTCTCTCTGGAACAACAGAAATCATTAGGCATGAGTTATATTCCGTTGATTGTTGCAGCACTTGTTGTTTAGATCTCTGACATCAAAATGAGAAGTAGGGATACAGCACATAAGGTACACAGAACTACATTGTTTAACAAAGTTATGTAATTGAGGCAGTAAACTTTTAACAGAATTAGTTGTGTTTACATTGTCAGAATTCGTCTCCTTGGAAAGATCCATTGATTGTAAAAACAGAAAAAGCAAAGTATATTATTAACCCGTGAAGTATCAGTTTTATTATTATAATAACAGATTTAGCGGTGGAATATAGAAATATATTTGTTACTCAGATATTTAAGTAAGTCAGGTTTTTGTAGAGGATATATATATCATGGAAGTCTTTATTGCCTAGAAGTTGTCACCAAATTTTAATCATGCACTGTGAACCACATGCAGTGATTTCTATACAACTGGATTCATTCTTTAATATAAACAGGATTAACATCAATTCATTCTACGGAGAATTAATTACAGAATATTTAATAAACCAGACATACATAGAGCATTCTCTAGTATGAAGATACAGAGAAACATTCACCTGAAGGAAACAACAGACTGCAAGTGCTGCCATCTGTCCTCAAGCTTCTCGACCCGATGTTGAATGTCGGAGGCACGGATGTCACTGCTGACACGCATGAGGCGGCGTCCTTGCTCTACCAAGTGGTTCTTTTCTCTTTCCTTGGCCATCAACTCCTCTCTGATCTCCTGCAAGAGGATTTAGACAACTGTTGAAGGAGCACCGCACATGCATTAACACATACACAACTAATCCCTGCTTTATCTTGGACACAGATGACTGGACTTGGATTTATTTGACACTGATGCCTAGTGAAGAGCAATGAAAAGATAACCTTAGTATTAGTTTGGTCATTGTTAGTCTGGTGAACTGAGTAGTGAGCTCATCTCCAATCAGTCAAAGAAATTTAATACCTCTACTTTCCAAAGATGATGGATTGCACTATTTTTTCCACTGTTTTCATGCAGATGCAATGCTTTCTTGTTCACCTTTCAAGTCAGTTAGAAAATTAAATTCTTTTTAGCTTCGTTTGAAACTGTCCAAGAAGTAATAACAAGACAAACATAACACATTTTCTCAAAAAACTTTGAACAAAATTACTTTTCCCAAATAGGGAGTTGAACATGAATAATTAGAGAGTGTCATGAAATCAAATTAAAACATTAACACATGTTTTCTTCTGTCTAAACAGGGGATTATCATCATCAAAATTACCTGGCCTTAACTACTTTCCAAAATGATTTGAAGAGATCAACTTTGTTCAGTTATCACAACCAGAAACAAGGTGTACATGGATAAAAATCATCTCTGTTAAGAAACATACTGAAGATCTGTGGCTGTATTGCTGAAGGTGTATGGTTACCATGGAAACCCTGTGAGCATCACCTGTACGTAATTCTACCTTGGTGTGTGCCCCGCCCACGGCACTGAAGGAAGGGTGTGCTACATCTGGATATCATTTACATGATAGGAGGAACTAGCTGGCCAGATTTACCAAACCTCTCTATTATAGACACTGTCAAATGCAGACACTTTATAGAAAGGATAAAAGGTCACGTTTCCATGCCAACAATACACTTGGAATAAATTTATTTTCATGATGGTTGCTCCCATTGCCATACATTTTTGTACCTAAACACTGTCTATTGTGGACACTGTTTTATAAGGATGTTCATTCTATAGTGGACAGAGTCTGCTTTTATTCTGAACACTACGTCTTGGAAATACATACTAGAAAAGTGATATTTTGCAAAATGGTTAGTATTTTATCAGCATACCATCAGTCAGCAATCAACCTTATAACCCTACTGAATTCTCTTGACTGAAAGAATGCAGTTGCTCACTATTAAATTTGTTGGCATAAATACGGATTCCAGTCATCTGTATCTCCTTCTTTCAGAACAGTGAAGACTGGAAGCTGTACCCACTGTGCTCTGAGGCACACTAATTGCCATGTGAGTTCAGTCATGCATGAACAGGATATATTTGAACCAGCTTGACAGAGTTAAAAACTTCATTATCACCAGATTCAAAAGTTAGTGAACCATTAAGTTTTCAGATGAATACAACAGTGGGAGGCATCATTAACATGCTGACCACATACTAGTTGGGTGAAACCTGAGCCATCCAGAACATCTGGACAGAAATGCATTATAAACTGTTTGTCACAAAAGTCTTGTAACTCACAAATATAATAATAATAACATTTTCTTATCCATATATTTACAGGAAATTCTTTTTCCACTCTTATGAGTGGTTGTCGCCACAGATGCAGCGCCAATACCCATTTTCAGCTGGGCCGACTGGGACAAGTAGAGTTAAGTACCTTGTCCAAGGGTACAACACAGCAAGCCGCTAGCTAGGATCAAACCCGCGACCTAACTATTGTTGGATCACGAGTCCGATGCCTGTAGCTCACGACCACTGCGCCATATAGGAACATTTTGATGTGATGAAGCCAAGGGGCAGAACGGCAACTTTATTATGATCGAGGTAAAACTGATTTGAACAGTCTGTTATTTTTACAGAAAATAACAGCTGCTTACCGTTTCCAGTCTGGCCAGCAAATCTTCCACATGTGAGTCTCGAGTCGACATCACAACGGCTTCCATATCCTCCATCCATTCAATGAGCTCTTGTACTTGATCAGCATACCCAGCCCAGCGACACATGGCATCACGGATACGCTGCTCTCGTTGTTGTGTCTGACTGGCCAGTTCGTCCCACTGTTTGTTCAGCAGTCGGATCCTCTGGTGCAAGATGTTCATGTCCTCCGAGCGGATCATTGTCGACAGCTGCTTCTCTCGTGACAAAAGCTGTTGTCGACGATCTTCCGAGTTGGCAAATGATGTGGCAATGTCCTAAAATAATAGCAAATATCATTCATTGACTTTGATAGAATTTTTTACACTGGGTGTCCAAGATGGAGAAAATCATTTTTGTTCTCCACATTGTGTCCATTGATCTATAAACTATGAGCCACTAAATCAAATAGTGACCCATCTCTTCTTTTGAGGGTTTTACCAGAAACTTGGCACTTCTGTTTTAAACAGAGTTGTCAAGCCAATCAGCAAGATAACATATGAGAAACAAATATCGATTTAATATGACTAATTAAAACACTATAGCTGTACCTTGCAGGTGTTGAGTTCAGCCTGCAGTTGGTCATACTCAGTAGGAAGCTCTGCGGCAAGAATCTGTCTCGTCTCTCTCAGCCAGACCAAGATTTCATCAATGTCCTCCTCACACTCCTGCCAGCGACGGTTGATATCCTCCAGATGTCCTCGATGGGTGTCCAGACGGCCATAACTCTGACACCAGTTGTCATTGAGCTGTACCAGACAAACCTTCAGATTCTGCTCAGCTCCTGTGTCTGCTCTCTGTAGCAGCAGGTTCCCTAACTCATGAGCTTTCTTGAACATGTCCTCCTGAAGCTTGAACTCCCTCTGGGTTGTCTGAAATGATGAAGTCATCCACATTTTATGAACATCTGAACTTTTATACAATAATAATTATACTGTAACGCAGAAAGAAACTATTGGTTTCAAGGAAAGAGACATATCTTGTTCTATTTACGAGAACAAAGTTCAAAATGTTAAAACTGCCAATATTTATATAAAATTACAGTTCATAAAGATCAAAATTGGATATTAAAAATATGCTTCAAGAAAAAAGCGCATAAAAGTTGATCATAATAGGTTTACCTTGACTTTCTCTAACATGTTGTTGATTTGTTGTAGGGAAGCAGTTTCAAACTCCAAGCTCTTCATGACCTTGTCTTTCTCCGCCAGCCAGGACCTGAGCTGCTCACACAGGTTGTTGAAGCTGGTCCACTGCTGAATGGCATTGTCAATAATGGCCTTCCTCTGACTGGTCCGTCGTACAACACTTCGCCACTGCTCCGACAACAGCTGTAACTTCTGTCGGAACTCAGCTGGGTCATCAATCTCTCCTGATTCCAACATCTTGTTCCCATCACTGATGATGGCGTGGAGCACCTGTTGCCGACTGTACATCTCAGATTCAAATTTCTGGAAGAACATGGCATTAGAATAGATGAGCAGAGAAAAACGAATGGCAGATAGGGTTTGGAGTGTGACTTATAAATTTCTAGCTTCCATCAACAGAAGAAGTGCTATTGTTGCATCTATTGACAAACTTGGAAGTACACATTACCACTCTAAACATTATGTTGCATTAAGGGCTTCCTCGACAATCACTGAACACCTATATCAAAGCCTGTCTCCATAAAAATTACAGATAATTTCAGAGGTTTATACTTTAATTAGGGATATTAAGGCCAACCTGACAACAATGTCAATGTTACACTGTTGCTGCACATGATGGTCTGGCAGCATATTCAATGTTAATGAAATTCCCATAAAAATAAGAAATAACTCAGTTCTATAGCAAAGGAACTATGACTGAGTGTCCAACATAGCTTCTATAGGTGTACCCATAGATAATCATATGCAGAGCTGTTGATCAGAGTCATCAGCTGCAATGTGTATACACTACCTGGCTCTTTCTATGTTGATCCAAGAGTTCTTCCAGATTTCCTGCGATGTCTACAGCAAGGTCTTGCTCTGTTTGGGCCAGGAAGGTCATCCAGGAGTCGCACTTGGAAGTGAAGTCTTGCTGAGTAAGCAAATTAGCCTGCAAGCTTTTGCACTGCTCACCACACTGGCTGGACAACCGGTACCATCGATGATTAAGATCTCGTAATCGATTTGCATCAGTATCACCAAGAGCTAACTTATAACCCATGATGTTGAGGGCATCCAGTTTAGGGAAGGTGTTTGTGAATCGAGACTGAAGGTTTTTTAACTGATTGAGTCTGTCTCTGTAATCTGCTTCATCTGTAGATCTGCCAATGTCTGACTGTGCTAGGACGGTCTCGGCATGGTTCAGGAATGCATGAATGGCATCAAAGGCTTTCTGGAACTGACTGAGAGAAGACAAGTCTTCCTGCAGATCTTCAATGTTCTGTGCCAGGATCTGTCTCAGACCCAGCAGTCTTTGCTCCAGACCGGAATGTCTTGAAGTCATCATTACAATGGTGGAAGGATCCATGTTCTTGGCAAGGTCATCACTCCTGCGACAGAGATCTGATACCCGGGTCTGGATGCCATCCAGTTCTGCCTGCAGTTGCTGCAACAGGAAGGTTCAGATTGAAGAAACATCAAATACATAGGGTACTCAAGACAGTTCAGAGAGAACTATTTCTTGACATTTATTAAAACATTACAAGAATCAATAAGGCTTGGATTATTTAATTTGGTGTCGATGTACAACTTCTGCACAGCATAATCTCTAATATGGTGAGACATACATATTTTTGGATGGTCAAAATGATTTCTCTTACGACTTCCCTCGACAATCTACCAGATACAATACACCTAGGTAGCAGTAATCTCATATTTACCGTGCTCTGTTCAAGACACCTGCTGTGGGCAGAGGGGTCATCACGGAGCCGAGTGGCCTCATGACACAGTTTCTCCTTGGTGTCCAGCCAGGCCTGGATAGTGTTGTACTCAGACTCATACTCCTCCCAGCGCTGCAGACATTGCTCAAACTGTTTGCGACGTGTTGATAGGTCTGCAGACAGCCGACGCCACCTGGTAGAAAAAAACAATATGTGACAATTTTATAACAATCTGATTATTAACATAAACCATCAACATCTAGGCTCAGTTAAAATATCTGATTAGTAGCCATCATCTTTATTATGATCCAGTCAAATACTGACTTAGAATATCACATTAATCACTGGAGACCAAATTAACAAACACATATCTCCAGCTACTAAACTTTATCAACATACTTGTTCTGGATGTCTCCAATGGTTTTCTGTACATCAGCAGCAATGGGAGACTCACAGACTTTCATCAACTGTTCACCCAGCCTTATGAAGTCATCTCTTTGGGATTCATGGTGTCTTAGTTCAGCTTCTAGAGACTGCAAACAATGGAAATTATAAACCATTATACCTAGGACATAAATTCATTAGATACATTCAGAGTTAGTCGTTTTAACTACAATGATGTGCACACGGATGCAGTAGTTTTAGGCAATACAGATGATAAGGTCCAGCATTAATTTCTTTGATGAATGAAATCAGTCTACATTCAAACTGCCTTTGCAGAGTCTAATCAGAGAGTTGTCAAGAGAATATTCCTCCTCACCTTTAGTCTGTTAACCTGGTCTGCGAGTGTGGTTATGTCCCCTCCTACCAGCCTGTATCTGTTCAGACAGTACTCTGTGTTGGTTAGGAGCTGAGTGAGGGCTTGAAGCTCAGATGAGTAGCGACCCCATTGTCCAAGGACATCCTCATGGATGTTCTCCAGCTCCAGCAGCTGTTGTTCCAGGTGGAGCCACTGTTTGTTGAGTCGATCCAGACTCTCCTGCACTCCTCGCTGGCACCCTGGTGAATCTGCACTCAGGTCAATCAAGCTGGTGGCGAGAGACTTAACCAAAGCTATGTCTGCTTCCTTGGCCTTCAGCTGCTTCTGCAGTTCCTACAAGTATACATACACAGGCAGATTTTGAGTTTCTTCGCAATGCAGAAACATAGAGATTTAACTGTGATTTCTTAAAATGGTTACCCTTAAAGGAACATGATCAAAGATGCAGGTATGCCAGTCTATGTTCAGAGCTTGTCTTTCTATTCATCTTGTGATATAATACTGTGCTGTATTTTTTTCCTATTTTTCCCGCAAAGATTTCACACTAATTGAGGCGATAAAGAAAAGAGATTTTCAGTCGTCACCCGACACTAAAAATAGATTGCACATTGCATTTTGGGAAGGTAAGCAAATATGGAACTGGCTAAAACGGTGCCACACCATAGCGGTGACATGTGAGTGGACGAAACAGTGACAATTGGACAAAATGGGGATAGATATTTGGCCGAAACAGTGACACAACAACTGACCACATACATACAGAAGCCTATTGTTACCCACCTTGCACTCCTTTAGAGTTTGTCGTACTCCAATTTCATGGGCAATGAGTTTGTACTGTTTGATCTTGTCCTCTTGTTCTCGGAACCAGCTCTGCAAGCGACCAAGTGCCTTTTCATATTCCTCATATTTCGATATTATTCTCTCCAGAGTTTTCAGCCTCTCGTTAACTTCTGAGCTAACCAGCTTCCATTGATGGTTGAATTCTCCTAGTTTCTCAGCAAAGTCCAGCTTTTCTGTATCTTCTTCTGGAACATGTGGCCGCAGCACCTGCTGGTTCACAAAGTCCACAGTGAGTTGTTTGCTGCTCAACTCTATCTTGTAACCTTTGTACTTCTTCACCATAACTTCAATGTCTGCCATGCTGTGAATAGATTTGTTTTTGTCTTCTCGAAGATGTGTCCGGATCAGTTCTAGCCATTCAGAAAGTTCATGCAAAGCCTGTCTGGAAGGCATCAAGTCCATCTGAGCCTGGTGCAAGAGCTGCTCAGTGCTGCTGATGTCTTTCTGTAACTGATTCCAATCGTTTTCAAACTGTTTCAGTCTGTCATCAAGCCCTATTGTGTTGAAGGAAGAACTTGCATTCAGCTGGCGCCCAACAGTGAGCACCTTTGATCTCAAGGGGAGCTGATTCTCCACTTCCTTCTGGAATTCCTGAAAAGCCAAACCAGTTTCATTAAATCCCAAGATGTCTTGAATGATTTGAAAAATAGTGGTTCCAAGGTAAGGGTACATCAAGATCCTAATGTTATATATAACTTTGATTACCCATCATTATCCTTCATCTCCTTAACCTAGATTTAATTCACTGGAAAGAGATTCTGGACATGAGGGCACAGAATAGTACAAAGACAACTCCTCTGCCCTGCAATTTGTCAGTCATGACACTATGTACTGAATCCTGTTTTTCAGCCTGGAGATTGCTTCTGACATCGAGATGACCGCATGGTGATACAGTTGAGCCATTACTACAAGCCAACTGAAATCAAAATCATAAACACATGGAACCGACTTCTGAACCTTCTGAGACATCTACTCTGCCACTTACCAGGAGTTTTTCCACCTTGTTTCTCACTGCAGCCATACTATCTCGATCCTTGACACTCAGCTGCTTCAGACTTCCTAATTTCATCTTCGCTGTTGTCAGCCATGATTGCAAGATGGCTGCCTCAGTTTCAAAGGTCTGAAGCTGGTCTCCAAGAGTTTCAGTTCTGAAACAGACATATTTGTTGCAAAATAAAATGAATATTTCCATTTTTAGGTAGCTCAATTGTCATAATTTCAAGGAAATACTTATTGAGAAAAATTGTATCACAATCAATCACCAATGTTTATTATTAGATACACAATTGCCTTTATTGATACATCTTGTTTCAACTTGATGCACATACCTTTTGAGATCTTGAGTGAGAGTTGAGTTGAGGTCCACCCACTTGTCGGCAAGTCTGGCAATGGCCGTCTCCAGCTCTAGACAAGTCAAACTATGAAGGAGCTGTTTCCCTTTCTCCACTACTTCAAACACCCAGACCTTCTCCTCTCCAAGTTCTCGCTGCAGGGTCTGGTATATCTTCAACTTGGCTTGGATGGTTTCCATGGAGTCTCCAGTGGCAATTGGTCCTGGGATCTGTTGCTCAATGTTTGCCAGTGATCCTTGAAGACGTATAAGCTTTGTCTCCAGGTCACCCCACTGTCGAACGAGTCTCTCAAGTCGCTGTCCTCTCAGACTTGCCTTCTCCACTAGGACATGAGTTTGATCTCTGAGATGTTGATGCTGGACTCGGTGTCGATCTCTGACTGAAGCTGGGCACTGAGATGCCAGTGAATCCAGCATGGCCTTATGAACTTCCAGGTCACTGAAGAAATCCTGCAAAATGCATTTCATGTGGATGTGATTTACATTTAACAATAATTCAGTTATAATCTAAGCTCAGGTCAAACTGACCAGTTGATCCTCAATAGATTCAAGGCTATCATAAGTGTAAGTATAAGGATTCAGTTCATATCAAATCCAGTGTCCCACATAATGGATATATTATATAACAAAATTACATGATCTGAAGACATTTTTCAATGATACTACCATTTTCAGACGGAATGAAACAAAACAGCGGTGATTTTTGCCAAATATGAGTGTTACCATGACTCAATCTAGATCTCATCTCATACAAGAGTGAGTGAGTGATTTTGGATTTTACATGCTTTTTGGCAATCTTTCAGCCACATCCTCACAGTCTCAACAACATCACGTCGGTGTCGAGACTCCTGTCTCTTTGGGCTGAAAGAGAGGTGCCCAGGCGGGACTCGAACCACAACCGCTATGGCTAGGCCAATGCACTAGCAACTGTCCCATCCCATGTCAAATTGTGTTTGACTTTTCTGACACATTTAAAACATCAGAAAGATATGTGTAATAATGTTGACTACAAAATATTTTGGAACATATGGTGTCCTCAACCTGCGTGACCAAGAATAGCTCTAATGGGAGATGTTACATTCAGGAAAACACCTTTACAAATCACGGGAGACCCCCAAAACAAAGTCCACACTGAGCCCTGATAACTCCATAACCCACACTCCTGTCCCAAGGAAACGTTACACCAGAAGTTACCTTGTGTGTTGCCAGTTGATGCTGGAGATGTATAAGATCATTAGCTGAGACTTCCTCTGAATGCAGTTTGCCGTCTGCTGTCTCGATAAACTGTGCATAATCCTTGAGGAGTTTCTCATACTGCTCCTGAGCAGACGCCATCTGAAGGACATCAGATCGTCGCTCTGTTACCTGGAAAAGTAAAGGTTTTATGTTAAAATACTAATCATTTTCTGTGGAAATGTCCACATCTTATAAACAAAATTAGTAAAAATGCTGATACAGCCTATAAATTGCATATATATATAGCTCCGTGCCCAAAAAATTGGACACTTTTCAAAATTATAAAAATCCATCGTGATATAGCCATTTCC
>JAUELE010263862.1:0-10257 GCA_031471655.1 Diodora aspera | reverse complement strand
GGCCAAGCTGTCGGCAACTGGGAAAAGATGACCCCTCTTAATTCGAAACCCTGTTAAATCGAAGTAATATAATGGTCTGTAGCATTTCGAATTAGAGGGGTTCCACTGTAGTTACAAGCAATCATTTTTATTTGCACAAAAGATACAAGAATATTTCAGAAACTAAATCTTCCTTTTTTATGAACTCTTGTGAAAAACCTTGTCACAAGAACAATGTAGACATGAAAACATTTCCTTGACACCAGTACAAAGAAAGATTTCAAAATTCAAGTTCAAAACTCTGATTTCCATGCAGTACACCAATTTAAACTGAAAACAATGAATATAAACAAAATCTCCAGAAAGTGTTACTGCTAAATTTTTGCAAGTGAACAAAAAAGACTCATAACAAGGCTTGCAAAAGTGTATCTATTTGCACTCTTCATCATGACCAACTAGTTTTCCCCAACAGCAGGGAACTCAAGACAGTCAAAAACTATTCATGAATCATTGCAGCTGAAAACCATCAACCCTATCCATAAGCAACCATTGCAAAAGCCTCCTTCCAACCAAAAAAAATCAATAAATAAATCACTTTTTATGAATGAGCTCTGTAAGTATCTTTTGACATAGGTCTCACACACAACAATTTTCCAGTTCTCCGCTGGGATCAAAATGACCTGGTCCTTGACTTGGAACCTCCAGAAATGTGGAGGCAGGACCAGAAAACCCAAGTCAAAAAATGACACCATTCATTGATCAGAGGCACTTCCTGTTCGTATCTGTCAACATCTTTTTGAAAAAGAAAAATAATCTGATAATACAAAAGTTTCAATCAACTAAATACATAAGTTCAAAAAGTGTGCTTTGAAAGCAAATGTTGGAGAAAATGGATTCACTCACAAACTCGGGACTGGTGAAATGGCCTCGAGGATTGTAGTGTTTCAAAAGCAAGATGGCATCAACATTCTTTTATACACCACAAGATCTGATTATTTCTACTGTTCTCAGGGGTCATCTGAAATAACCAACCCCAAGTTCTGTCCATATGCTTTACGAGGTTGACGGGAAAGTTGCATGTGCTTCACGTGCAAGGTGGGACAAATGCATTATGGCCCTGTGGTATATACGAAGTAACAACCCATCCCTTGGTCGGAGTTGATTACTTTCTTGCTGTGCTAGGAAGTTATCTCTGCCATCAATCTCGAAGGAGGTAATTAAATATCAACCATACCAAAAATACTCGATACAACACTATTCAGTCAAATTGTCTCTTCAAGGTTTGATGTTCTAATAGTGACTCTACCAAATCTACACAACTGCAAATCTACAGATTGTTCAGAAGTTGGAATTGCTTTGTTTGGACATTGAACATACTTTCTGATGACGATACAACCCTCGGACATATCGATACTCCTTCCCGCATATGCAAGTGTATGACGCGTCTCCATGGACAGCCTCGACATGATACTTCCTATTTTGAGGATTGGTGAATGTTTTGCCACACTGCTCACATGTCCATTTCCTACCACAACTGGTCAATTGACCATGAACAGAATGATCAGCTTGTGGAAAAGACAGTTCTTGAAAAGACCCAGCTTGATCAAAATTCCCCAAGAGGTTTTTTGGAACTCTGGTAACATCCCTTGAAATCATTGGTTGATAATTAGAATCTGAAACCAACAAAAAGTTGCTTCATAACTATCATAACTGGCAAACTTAAGTTTTTTCTAATCTACATTGGCGTAACAAAGGATGTATTATTGCTCTCCAAACCCTTCTAACCATTAGTCTCAATTCACCTAATATTTGTCTGATCCATAAAAACTAGCTTCAAGACTGATAAATCCTCATTCATTGGAACCTTGATAATCTTGGCCAAATGTACATGAAATCTCTTCCAAGCCACTCTTGGTGTGCAATCAATTTAGATCATAACTATATTTGCACTCCAACTACAGTCACATTTGCACAAATCATCCCCTGAACCTTGCCAATCTGACTCAATGATGGCACCCCAGTGTGTTAGACCTGGGGGCCGGAGTTTTACTTGCCCTGCCAGCGGAAGCTGATTAGGAGACCGCCCTGCCAATCTTTGATGTGCATACTTATATATTCACTGCAAAAAGTCCTCTTTTCCAGAATTCACTCTGACAACACAGAAACATTGATGTCTGTGAAGATTACGACTGTATTTGTAAACCTTTCCACAGATGCAAAATACATAAAGGGTTTCCTGACCCATGCGCCTCTGCAACATGTCGTTTGTGATTCTTCATAAATGTGAATGTTTTTCCAAAATGTTCACACTGAAAGGCTCTTTGGAACAAGAAAGCCTGAGTAGAAGCAACAGCAGCTTGCATCAGCAAACCACAAAAAACGTCAGACTGTGCGTTGAAATTGAAATTGTCTCCCAAATCTGAAAGTGGAAATCAAATCTTGCTTGGATTTCTACACTAGAGGGAGACAAGCAAATCATGTGTGCAAGCAGACCTAAAAAAATGTTTACAAGTGTGATTATTGTCCGATTCCTTGCCAAATCAAAATTTGGATCTCAATATGATGATTCGAAGATTCCCACTGTCACATGACCCAATGTTGAATTGGACAGCAGGTAGCATTCACATATTTCATCATCAGGCTCTGGCAGAACCTCGAAAAGAATATGTGCACTCTTAGAATTAGTTGTAGGAAGACCAAATTAGCCCACTGTTGCCTGTGGTGTAGCCTGCACATCGTTTCATCTCAAGGAGGGAACAGATTTATGCATTCTTCTGCTATTATGCTTCTTGACGTCTATATCAATACCAAAACAATTTGTCAGCAATTTAAGTTCAATAGAAAACTATTATGAAAGAAGCAGAAGGGACCGACCAATGAAATCAACTGCCTCCTGCATCAATCACAGCCAAGTCGAGTTTCTCGCCTTAAATCCTGACCCCCGAAATACATTTTGAACATGAGGGATCTGTCATACGATCAGTTATGGTTATTATATCAAAATTGATAGCAGTGCATCCAGAGTGGCTTAGGCAGTAGGTACTCGTCAAATTTATCCCTGGTCATTAATTGACCTCATGACAATGTAGAACAAGCACTTCATTAGCATAAGACGAGGCGTGAATACATTACCGACCTCTCAATATGTCTGCAAATGTTTAGTTCCATGCCTCATTGAGCATTGTTTAGCGACTGTCACAGTAAGTTGAGGTATTGACTTAACTACAAAATTATCACTGAAGTGATCTGTATCAGAAATAGTGACAAGCAACACGTCTGTCCTCTGAAACAGACCAATTTTGACCAGTATCCACCGCAAAACTTTGAATGTGGTGCTATCAATCCCATCACAGATATGCTCACAAAGCTTGGTACTGGTGCTAATCTTAAGCGACGGGATCCAGTGAAAGAAAATGATGATTTTTCAGTGTTGTCACGTAAGTGTTATCTTTCTTTTTTTTCTGTAGTGTGTATATGTGTGTGTGTGAATATCACTATAGCAGCAAGAGTATACTCTTTTTCCAAACAAGACAAAGTTGAATACTCAAGTTCTTGCAGTTATAAGTTGTAAGCAACAAACCAGCTGATATTGTGCAGATGGAAATATACTCCAAAGCATTGAAATATTATTCAGTTTTTCATGCTCTTGAAAGTTGTACATGTTGATTTATCCATCTCCTTCCTGATCACTGGACATTTTCCAATTCAGCCTCTCAAAGTTCTCTCTAGTTATTAATTCGTTACTGAATTGTATCTATTTAAAAGAACGACTCTGGATTCTATGTGACAATTCTATGCCAAAAAAAGCACTAACACCCACATCACCTCAGTGTTGGGATTCGATCTCAGAAAAAAAAATCCAAAATGGCCACCAGTTGCTTGTGTGTTCATCCTCTGGTTGGTAATTGGTTAAAGTATACCTGTAATCAGGCATAAGATGTCTGATGCCCTAATCCTTTATTGCTGTTACCATTTAGGCACACAGTTGTGGTTGTATATTAAATCACAATTGACAACATTGTGCAGCAACTGCAGAATGTGTACATCGCCTAATTCAGTGTTGTGAGGCAAGTTTGTCTCTGAAGTAGTCGCCGTACTACTTCAGAAGCAGTTACTTCGGAAGTAGGCGACTTCCTTCTCATGCAGAGAGTCCCTAGCAGTAGTTAGATGGGTGTCCCAGTTCACGCTGGTCCTCCATCAAGAGTGTTGTTAACCTTCAAGTGCAAGAAAAACAAGCTGTTCGGGTCACACAAGGGTAATAGTTTGGAGCACTTTCAACAAGCTATACAAGCCTAGATTTAGTACTATATGATGCTTCCACGTTATTATATTACTTCATTTGACCAATAATCTTTGATTACAACACTCAATGTGTCATTGCTATCTCCAGAAACATCATTTTTCGCCGATTCTGCTCTAGCATGAAGTGTTGAGTTGAAATGGATTTTTACATTGCAGGGGGCAATATTTCAGCCATAGTGCAATGTGCAAGCGGCACACCAGGAAAAGGGACAACACAGGATCGATAGTAAGAAAGAAAGCAAAGGATCCCCAGTTTAGTCGCCTTTTACGACAAGCATTGGGTTACTGAAGCCCCATTCTATTTCAGTGACACCACACCACTCCCCCGAAGCCCAACTGGGTCTAGCATGAAGTGAATGATTCAGTCAACACACTCTGCCAAGTTCACTTGTTTCAACATGACAGTATCTAAAACTGAGTGCAAGACTCTGGTATACAGTATCTTCTATATTCCTCTTCAGGAGAGTTGATTACATTGAGATTTGAACCCCCCAACAATCGAGTCTATTATTCTTTTCATCATTATTTCAGCTACATCGTCCCAATAGTAGAGTCTCACTCTCCGGGCTGAATAAAAGGGGTGCGCTGAAAATCTATTGATCTCTTCAACATTCAAACCCAACACCATCCGGCCTTTGGATCTCTGGACAAGTGTTCTACCACTGAACTTCCCTGAACCCCTACCAAAACTAATGGATTGCTTGACTGGTAGAGTAAGTGACTCTGGATTAACATGACTTTCAGTAATATTTCAACCACATTGTCACAGTGGTTCCAGGGGGCTCCCATCTCCGGGCGGGATTCGAACTCGGCACCTTTCAATTGCAAGTCCAGTGCGGTAACCACTGTGCCAACCCCGCGCCGCTTGACCGGAAGACTATCCAGCGTGCCCTCTAGCTCTACTCAATTTCAAACTGGACCAACTTCGAGTCCAAAGCCAATAAATAACCACGCATATATAAAAATCTGTTTTATTATCTTTTACGATCATCTATCAATGAAAACAAAACCACTGAAATATCAGCATTCAGACGAAAGACATTCCTTTAAAGAAGACAGTAACCGATTAAAAATATCAAAACCTGTTCTTTACAACTGTGCTCAATCATTCAAATTTATCAGAACTAAACAGTAGTCAACACAGCAAACTGTTACATTTCTGAAAAAAAAATTCTTTAGTTCTTTTCTCTGTAAAAACTAAAGATCACAGAACGAATCTGATCTTCAGACATCAAGCAAGTTCCCTTTTTCATTTCTACTTCCCAGCCCAGCCCCGCCCCCCAATCGTTTTCAACTACCTGATGCCGAATCGTAAACTTGAAAGCAATCCTTGATAAAATACTTGCTACTGCAATGAAGTACTAAAATTAGACGGGAAGACTTTCTTGTGACTGTGCAGTGTGTTTAGTCTCCCGCAAGTGCTTGTGTAAACTTGTTCTGAACTTGTAAATCTTGCCACATTGACAGGAAAACCTTGCACCATCATGAATTGACTCAATATGAAATGTTCTTGCTTTATAGTTTGTAAACACTCGAGGACACTTTGAACAAGGAAAACTAAATGCTGGGAGACGCTCTTCGTTTGAATGATAATTGTGAACCAAACCACCTGGAAAATGTCTGTATCCATGGAATTCTGAAAATAATAAATTAATGTTTTAATGACTACCAAAATAATAATATTGGTTTTACAGTATTTTTGTTACGACCAATCTGAAATATTCTGAAATGCAAGAACAGTGAAAAGGTGACACCAACTTGTCACATCCAAGAAATATGCATTAAAAAGAAGAAAGTTTTCTTCACTTGATACAATACTGTTGTAGACCGATTTTTTTCAATATTAAAACTTTTATGGCCACAAAACTAAAATATTACATATGTACTTTGGTCCTGTCAAGATCGTAGCTTCTAAGAGACTGAAATTTACAAAGGTTCTGTGGTTGAAACAAGCACAACTGGCCTAGGTTTGCATCTTGGACCCGACTTTCAAAATCTTCTCGTTTGTGTCACTTTGATCAATTGTGACCAATGCCAATGAGAAGATGCCACTCTTGATAGTTGTGATATGTTGAGAATCTCAAACTGGATAACAAATTTTGAATCACCTTTCTGCTATCAACAATAATACTGAGAATTTTTGGCTGCTGCACATTTAACACTTTTCCTCAAATGGGCATTAATACTTGTCCTGTATCTGTAGACCTTTCCACAGATGCAAGTATAAATTTTGCCTTCATGTTTGGATTCAAAGTTAAACTTTCTTGTATAGTAGTTCGTGAAAATTCTGTCACACTGGCCACAGGGATAAATTCCACTTTGAGATTCCACTTTGAGATTTCCACTTTGTGAAATCTGGCAACGAGCCTCAAAGAGGGGTCCTTGCACATAATCTGAAAGTAGTAAAAGTAAATCTAACAGTTTCTGAACACTGATTGTATTTTTGTCACATATTCAACACGTATTCGAAAGTTCACCTCACTCCTAAGAAATAAACCAATGGCACAAAAAATTGTTCAGGTAGAAAAATGCTTGTTTTTAATATGCCGTTATTTCTCTTCTAAAGTTTGCTTAAAAGCAGCACATTTTGGATGCTTTCGGAGATGAAGATGAATGCTAGTTCTGTATGTGTAAACCTTTCCACAAACGCATGTATAGACTTTTCCTTCATGTTTGGATTCGATGTGGAATTTCCTTGTGGAATAGTTTGTGAACACACGATCACACTTTGAACAGGGGTATATTCCAACTTGGGTGGTTTCTTTTGCACCTCGCCACTGAGCCATACCTCTGTAAATACCAAGTCCACGAATACCTGAAAGCAGTAAAAGAATTTCCGTGGATATTTGTGAACTGTATGTTTCATTCTCACAGGACACAGGCCAGGTAGTTTTGCCCTCACACGAACAAGTCTTTCACATATTTTGAGGACAGACACTTGTCCCACCTCTAATGGCAACACATTCTTTATTCTTTCTGAGATGTGTCTGAAGTCCTGTCCTATACTTGTACTCCCTGCCACATACACAAGAGAAACTCAAACCCTCGTGGATCGATTCCATATGAAACATTCGTGTCACTTTGTTTGTGAAAACTCGTTCACACTTTGCACATGGGTAAATGTTTTGCCTTTGTAAAGGTGTTGAGGACTGTTGGGCAGTTGGCATTTCATTGTAATTAAAAGATCCAGGATATAAGCTTCGAAAGTGACCTGTGAACAGTAAATATGCAACTTCAGTCAAAATTCTATTGGCAGTTAAAAAGTGTAACAATACTTCCCAAAAAAATAATTGAAAAAAAACAACCAAAAAACCCCCACACATTTGAAACTTTCAATAGCCACATCTCTTTCCTTTCATGAAACAGCTAATCCAGATACGTAACTTGTTCAATCTTCAAAAGACAATAAATCCCAACCTTGAAAATTCTTCCACATTTACAAGAAAAGTCACTTCCTGTCTATACAGATTCCCTCCGAACAGTAAACCAGTATTTTGGACAAGACTAGGCGACTCAATCAAGTGGTACCGCTATTGAATCAGCTCAAAATCAGACGTCAACGAGCCATATACCTCTCCAAAATATCCACACTTTCAGTCTCAAGAAACTAACTGTGCACTAATCTGGCAAGTGATGCGTAGACTGAACAAAACAAGACCTCTGATGCCTTTGC
Source organism: Diodora aspera (assembly GCA_031471655.1). Taxonomy (NCBI): domain Eukaryota; kingdom Metazoa; phylum Mollusca; class Gastropoda; order Lepetellida; family Fissurellidae; genus Diodora; species Diodora aspera. Next base: position 2,303 of record JAUELE010263862.1, on the reverse strand, counting down.
AAGCCAGTTCTGTACTTGTAGGTTTTTCCACATGAACAGGTAAAGATCACATGTTTATGGACAGTTTCAATATGATACATCCTTGTCACATAATTCACAAAGACACGGCCACATTCAGAGCAAGGATAACCTTGCTGGGTCTCTGAACTTGGAAAAGGTTGCACAATCCCAGATATTGCACTTCTGAAACCTGGATTATCTGAAAACAAGGAAAACATTTCCACTTCAAATTTTCATAGTTGCTTGACCTTGCAAATAATGCAACATTGAATTCAAAACCCCTAATCGCATTTGATATAATTTTCAAATAAAGATTTAATTCAGACTGGAATGACAAAGTTCAGGTTATCAAAGATCCACTGACATTCTTGACCACAAGACAAGACCTCAAACAAATTCCACTTAGCTATCTATGCATGTTGATCCAACACTGTGGGTGCCTCCTCAAATGCTTTTTTAAACCTGTTCAATATCTCCAGACCTTACCACAAATGCATTGAAAATGCATCAGATTGTGGATAGACTCAATGTGGTACTTTCAAGCGACTCTAGTACAAAAGAGACGTCCACATTTAAGACATTTACAACTTCCTTCCATGACTGGGTTAGTGGTTAAGTGTTTGGATATCCCGTATTTTCGTAAGACCAACAGTTCACATTATTCAAAGGTATCTTACAACCTGAAATCAAAAGGAAATCGGTCAAGTCTTAATCTTCAAGATCAGGTCACCAAGTGTGTACTATTCACACACAATGAAATGAATTGGACTATTTCAGTTTCAATTTATATTGAATAATACCATTAGTCCCGATTTCAGCAAGTAATATTTTGTTTTAATATTGTTTGTTACACAAGTTTTACAACTTCCTCCAGGCAAAACTGCTCCCATTTCAAAAACCACATTCAATTTGAGGCAACTGATTTATATCATGCCACCTGAAACTTACGGAGGTCCGACCTTAGTCCTGATCCATGGCTGACCTACATATATGCCAGTTTAAGCAGTGCTGGTGAACATTTGCATTCAAGCAAGTTCAACATAAAGGTACAATATTTGACTGAACTTATACATCGAGTGTCTGAAGTCAACACATCCACAATACTGTCGGGAAGTTGAATCCAAGAACCGTAAAATCCAACCAAAGTTACAACTTAAAACATTACTCTCCCATAAGACCATTCTGAGTTTTCGCAAAGAGTTTATGTCGAACAATATAAGGTTGAGACCAACAGAAAAGGTGTTGCTATTTTTGGCTTCAAATGTCTAGACTGAATAATATTACACAAAAGATGTAACAAGGTCTTGTTCATCAAGTTCACTGGTGAAACCAGACCACTTCAGAAAGTTCTCAACTTTGTTCTGGCAGTAGCACAAGCCACATTTGTTCTCAAATGCCTTTGCAAGCCTGTTCGAAATCTATAAACCTTGCCACAAACACAAGAAAAGTCCATCTGTTCGTGAACAGTTTCAATGTGGTATCTCAGAGTTCTGTGGTTTACAAACACCCTATCACATTCATTACAGGGGAAAGTTCTCAGACCCTCGCTTTGATCTTTTTCTTGTCCAAAATAACCAAAGCGTCTCTCCTGAGGAATCCTGCCAAAATCTGAAAGCAAGAACAAGACATTCCTTAGTTGAATGTGTCAGCTTCTCCTTGTAACAAACAGTCTTCCTGACAACTTCACTTGTAGACATGCCGGTATATTTTTCTTGTTCAATTGTAGCGTTTGCACCAAATTAAGTTCAAAGTACCACGTAAGTCTGTCGTCACATACAACACCAAGAGGTACTGTGAAAACCCATTAGTTTCGGAAATAGCACTTGTGTAAAACAAAAATTCAAAATAATTTGAGACAAGATTTTTAATAAATAATTACAAATGCACAACTAAATATGACAATATTAAACAAGTTTAATACAAGTCACAAGATGATTGATTTAATTTCCTCCACTATCATATCAACTTCTGATGTAATATTCAGTAATAAATGATGGAAGCCAATTAAACGCCATGATCAGAGATGCAGGTACGCCAATAGATGTTTAGAGTAATATAATACTGTGCTGTATTTTTCCCCGATTTTTTACACAAAGATTTCACACTAATCGAAGCAATAATGTCTAACGCTAAAAATAGATTGCGCATTGCATTCGGAAGATTGTATATGTATATGTAAATATGGAACTGGCTAAAACGGTGATACGCCATAGAGATGACATGCGAGATTGGACGAAACGGTCACAATTAGACGAAACGGTGAAAGATATTTGGTCCAAACGGTGACACTTTTTGGATACAAC
>JAUELE010263851.1:0-10259 GCA_031471655.1 Diodora aspera | reverse complement strand
CCCAAGGGTTGGCGCTCTGATACCTGTAGCCCGTAGACGTCGTATAGCACTATGCGTCGACTGATACGGTGCCCTAACGCAGCGCTGGTGGTATTTAGGATCTTGGTTAGACTTTTGCCAAAACCCTGAGTCAAGGCATAGAAAACTGACCATTTCACTCTACCATAGCCACTCTACCATAGCCTAAGGCAGAGCTAGGAAAGGGAATATAGTCCCAGGAATAAACATTTGCCTCCGATATTACATATATAAATGTAGGGAACTTTATACAGCCTTAGGGTCTTGACAAACGTCTAGTTCTTGGCCTATTCTGTGTACCTGCCAGTCTGTCTGAAGCTTTGAAACAGTCCTTCGACCGTTGCTTGGGTAGGCCTACATTCGAGGGGTCTCCTTGCAATATCGGCGTGGCTGGTCCCCATCTGCTCCATTCCCATGGCTCTCTCTCTCTGTTCTGCAGTTAGTCATGGCATAGATCTATCTTTGGTGGGGTTTTTTTTATTACCTGCGATGATAAGTATCAATTCGTTGCCTTTTTATGACAATTCTGCACATGTATTTTTACGAATACCCGGAAAACCTGTTGGGCGAATTTTCGCCACTGCACGTGCATCGTCACAATCGATGTGTTGCGTTTTGGAGAATGATTTTACACTGTTGTCAGCCCAATACCAGTTTGCTTACTTTGATATAACCACAGTTTAAAAGTCATAAGTGCATCATTTCTTTTGCCCAGGAGTTTATTTGAAAAAGACCGAGGTGATTTTAGATACTGAACTTCTCCAAGGATAGGTGATTTTATTGCCGCTTCATAATAGTTTCACTTTCGATTTCGAATATCATTGAGTTTTTGTAGATTCAAGTTGCAGTACGTTTGACACCAATTAAAAATGGGAACGACAAACATGCAAATAACACGAAATCGAGAATAATGTATTCAACGACAAGACGATACACCACACTGTGTTGGCTGTACCTTACAACCTCTGAGTCTGAGCTTGTTTAAGAAACTATCGCGACATTGTAATTTTGATCACAATTTGACAACTTGCACTTATATCGAAGTCAAACGGTATATGTGAAACAGCGCAAACAAGCCTGCACGTACAACATTATTTGTTTTATTTGGGATTACATGTCCATGAAAAGTAGCTATTCTGCTACTGTTGCGGTTAAGTCTCATCCTGAATTCGAACCCGCACCCTCAGGGTCAGGCACCCATCGCTGGCACTGAAGATCAGTGATGTAGATCACTCAGCCACCGAGACTCTCGCTAAAAACGAAGGTCAGAAACATCATCATCGACATTCAGTACCCCCTGGTGGCCTGTACTTGCTACACAGCGAAATAGCACACATTTGGCTGCAGACTACAACAACAAAAAAAGATAACAGGATCTAGAACAGGGCTGTCTTGGATGAACGATCTGACATTGGTCGTTTCAGAAATCATTATATTCGCACCATCAAGAAGTAACGTGAGGAGGGATATGAACCTGTATTTCTAGACGAGACATGGGTTAATGCCGGTAACACAGCCAGCAGTCAGTGGATACCCAGGGAATAGTAAGGAGTCGAGGAGAAAGATACCAATGGAGAAGGGTGAAATACTCATTATTCTCCATACTGGTTCTGCTAGTCAGGGTTCTCCCAGACTATGGTCGATCTAGTAGCCTACTTAGGGCTAAAGCAAAAGACAACAGGGGTCACCACACAGACATGGAAGGCAATACATTTCTGGAGTGGGTGAAAAATCAAGTTGTCCCAGCTTTGCCAGCGTAATCTTTCATTGTCATAGACAACGCACAATATCATGGTGTGCCAGACCCCGACTACAAGACTCCAACTAATAATCCTAAAGGGAAATATATGATTACACGGCTGCAACGGAGGAATGTTGCCTTTCTTTCTAGAGACACAGAGCTACAACTCTATAAAATCAGGAGTGACGCCATTAGTTCCACGACGGAGGGGTTGCACATGAGATTCCTATAGGCCAAGGTGTGTGTGTGTGAGGGGGGGGGGGGTGCTAAAGACGACAACAAGCTACAGTACTGCCTTGCCTTTAGCAGTGAGTTCAACGATTCCAATGACGACGTATGTGACATGTCTCACTCCGATTGTGACTATAGAGACAATTAAGCTCTTGCACTTAAAAGTGGTGTTTAGATTCTAAACAGACGATATGAAGCAATTTGTTTAACGCGTTTTAAAAGCTAAACACGTTTCAATTCTGAACGTGTTCAGTAATATGTTTTAACTCTGAACACGCTTAGCAAGCTGAACATGTTAATTAAGCCACCTAAACATGTACATGTAATAATACTAATAATAATGAGTACTTATCATGCGCATATTTCCATGTACTTGTATACATGCTCAAGGTGCTACAAATTATTACCCCAGTCATTGGAACAATGTACCATCCACAACATTCATCAACTCCCAGGGGAGTATACAACCCAAGCTTCCAGTTAGGCGCTACAAGGTTAACTTTCACATTGCAATCGCTTTCCGACCAGGTACCCATTTTTACAGCTGGGTGGACTGAGACAATGTGGATTAAGTTATTGTCCAAGAAAACAATGCAGTGTCATAACCGGGAATCGAACTCCGGACCTTGTGATTGGTAGGCGGACACTCTACCACTGGACCACTGCGCTCCACATACAATACAACTTACGATCTTCTATATAACCCGCCATCGTTCAAGCTCCTGTAAGCGTTCCGTGTGGTCACAGCGCAGATCATGCCTCAACTTATATTTATCATCCGTAATTTTAACCATGGAAGTATATTTTCAAGAAATACACTAGTGCAGTCAATGGGTGTTACATTTTTAAAGCGTAATACTGTTGACAGTTTAATCGTGTTTATAAATGTCGCCCTGGCAGATTCATATGCTTTGAAAAATAGAAAGTTATCATGTAAATTAATCAATGGCTGACCGTGCAGGAAAATAATATCAACCGTCTGTACTTTGGAACTAGAGAAACAAATCGTTACTGAGTATTGAGCTGGAATCCTATTCAGTGTTCATCGTTATTAGATATGTGACATGCATTATATATTTATTGCGACCTTTCCTTCAGAAAAAATGTTTTGTTTAAAGTCGGATAATCAAACAGCAACACAGACTGTATACTGAATTACATTCATATACACCTCTTGGAGTGACGTGGTATCGTGGAATTAGAATAGGGCCCCAGTAACTCGATGCTTGTCGTGCAAGGCGACTAAAATAGGGGTATGTTGCTTTCACTCTTCGCTCTATCGAGCCTTTTACGAACTATCTATTTTTTTTCGGTGTGCACCTTGAACATCACTTTGCGTTATGGCTGAAATATTGCCCTTGCAATGTAAAATTTCATTTTAACTCAACATAAATACGTAGAGGTTATTACTGGAGTTAGTTTACATATCGTCAATATCCTGCATTAGGAATAAACATTGTAATACGCTAGCCGTGGTGAGCAGTATACATAGTGTTTATTCCTAAAACAGGATATCGACGATATGTAAACACACTCGGGTAATAACCTCTTTATCATACAATGTTATTCGTATTTTTTATCAAGAAAACCCCTTGGTGTAGGACTACCTGGTTCAAAGAAACAGAAAAATTTAAATCAAAAGAAAGCTTACTTTCTACATTACCCTTCATACAACTAACTAGCACATCATACTTACTTGAGCTGTCGGAGCCGATCCAGGTGGCCCATCCTTTGTCCTGTCATCTTTCTCCTCCTCCCAAGGAAACTTGTTTCTCCCTCTGCCAGCACTGAAGAATCTTTTCTCATGTTTTGGGGCAGCATTCTGTACCGGTGTTGGGGTATCTGGTACAGCCGGGGTGGATCTTGATGAACTAGTTACAGATTCCAGATCCATATGAAGATCTGTTCTTGAGGATCTTGCAGATCCAGTGCTGCCAACAGAGAGAATCCAATCCATATCTGCCCCTTGTGCCATATTTGGAGGTGTTCGATGTGAGGCAGATGATGGAACTGGTGTGGCATATTCTACAAGACCATCTGTGTTCAGTCTTGGAAGCTGTCTCCGAGCCAGTCGAGCTTGTACTGCTGCCATAAGACCTTCACCCTCTGTGGTCAACTCAACTTGATCTACTGCCTGTACCAATGGTTGCAATCGACCAGAACCCATGGCCTGAGCTAGGACAGAAAAGCACTCTAAAGCAGCTTGTCTAACTTGTCTTTTTCCATCTGTTAGTGTAGGACCAACATATTGACAAATGGACGGAAGGTCAAAATCGTAACTTGGAAAAGTCAACAAAGCTGCAATTATTACATTAATAGTTTCTTGTCTCACTCGAGAGTTTCTGTGCCGAAGGTTTTCAGCAATCATCTGCAATACTGGCTTGGGTGCATAACTTTGCATCATTTTGACTGCCACTTTCATGACAGCCTGGCGTGCAACCACCTTATTATCGGACATCCTCTTGGACAAAGCTGTAACCAAAGGTTTCAAAAAATGCTTTACATTTTTGCCAAGCTTTTCAACAAGAATGTACAGAATTTCCAGTGTCACATTCGTAATTTTGAAATTGGAGTCATCAAGAAGCTGACTTAGAAAGTGGATGAAAGGTGCCATCTCTGGAACAAGAACATCCAAAATTTCGAAGTCTTCAAGACTCTTGACTATGGACTTTAATTCTTCAACAGCCAAAGCACGTGTTCGAAAGTTTTCCTGATCATTGATGTTAAGCAGTACATGACTAGGAATTATTCCAAACTTTTTACTGTCCATATACTCTGCATGCTGACCACTTTTCTCTGGCCCATTTACATTATTAACTTCCTGATATGCAATCTCATTATACTCTGGTTCAGGATAAAACTGAACAGGTTTCCGAGAGCTTTGCAGGGGTGACGGTGCAGGTCTTGGAGTAACAGTTGGGGTCTCATTAAATCCATTTGCTTGCCTTCCAGACAATTTTAAGTAGTAATTCCTTAGAGGTGCCGACAATTTCTGCAAATAATTACTAAATTCCTTTTCTCCAACAAGCAATTCAATTTTGCCAAGTGTGAACAAAGATGAGTCCTGCAAATTGTCTTCAACTGATGAATCAAGAAGCTTTTTTGCAAGCGACTGTATCACTTCGAAGTAATTCTCATGCCCAAATTCTTTTGTCAGAATTAGTGGCAAAGCACAGACAGTTTCTTTTCGTACTTTACTCTCATCACTCTCAAGGCCAATGCGCACAAGTGATCGCAAAATGGCAGGGAAATCTGATGTGTATTTCATATAAACATGCAATGTTTGAATGACAGCTCGCTTTACTGTCACTTTACTGTCTCCTATATTAGGTATCAACCTGTGTGTCACAGGTGCCATAAACTGATCAAGTTCATCACTTGCATGAGGTATCAACTCATTTAATAACTGAATGCATTTGAGTCTGATTTCCCAATTAGGATCCGAAAGGGCTTGTGCTAAACCCTTGTAAATGGCCAATGGCTCCGGGTACGGAAAACGACCTCCATTTCTTTTCACAGTTATGATTAACTGTTCCAATATTTCCACCCTATTCTTGGAACTGTCATCATTCAAACGATCAAGTACTTCATTTTCTTCCATATTCCAATGTCCACAAGATATGGGAGCTAGTCTAGGGGTGCTACTGAAATCATTCGTGTAGACCGGGAGCTTGGCAACTTGAACCTTACTAGCCATCGACAGGGACAATATAAAAATAAAACATACGAAAAAGGTTCTGCACAATTGACAAGTGCTAAACAGTTCATCATCTCACTACATAATGAAACAAATACTCAGCACAAGAAAGATATATCCATAAGTAGCTTTGACATTCAGTATCCACTATTAAAGTATGAGCCAAGATGGCCGTCACTAGACAACAACAAACTGTGGTCATCACGTGACCATCTGACAGCCCCCGGATGAAATATTAACCTAACAGCTAATAAGTTATCGTTTGAACGTTTAAGGTATCAGGTGATATCACATATTCATTTTACATTTTTGTATTGATTTTATGTTTGAACAAGATCTGTTTGATTGAAGTCCTATAAGAACTAGATCTAGTAACATTATTATACTATATGTTCATCTGAACATTTTTGCAAAGAAGCAATTATATGAACTGGGGTTCTGTCTCGAATTGCATTCGATTATAATTGAACCCAAATTCTTGAAAAAAAAAGATACAAATCATCACAGATGACAAAGCTAACTTTATCGATACTCACATAAAATTATAGTCTGAAAGCTATGCCTACGTTTTGGTGAATATATAGTCTTTGCAATTAATATTTGAAGAAATTGGACCTTCTTGCGCATGAAGTATATACATAAAATTATATGTGTTCAGAGCAACTACGATCATACTAGTGCATCGCGCCGCGAGATTTCTTAAGTGGCAAAAAATAACATAAAACAGAATAAAAATAAATTTAAAACGACTGCAGGAATCACCATTTTTCAGAAGAGGTGTTTATACATCTTGTAATAAGTTGTGCGGACTATAGTGTTTGACATTCCAGAGCCTCACACATGTAAACTTTCGAATAGAAAACATTGAGTTCTTATTAAATTAGAATGTCTAGGGTAAAGATACCATGTGATAAAACTCTGTTTGTGCATAAATTGCCTAGTTTTTCATGCTGAGAATAAAGTGATACATTGTCAATGTTTCATGTAAGAATTACGATGGCATTCAGGGGCGTAGTAAGTCCGTTTTGTATAATGTAGGCCTACGCAGATTGAGGGCTCGAAGCGCCCGAAAATTTTAGGGTGGTCTGGGATCGTGCTCCCCCGGATTTTTTTTTAACTTTAAACGTCTCTAGACGTGATTTCCTGTGTATTTGTTTGTAATATTTGCATGCTTGCTTTTTAAGATAAATTACATATTGTAGATAAATGGATTTTACACTTTCTATTTATTTTTTATTTTGTTAATTTTTATTTTCATTTGTTTTGCTTTTGGAAGTGTACGCACGTGAGTACAGTGCGTTAAGGTAGCTCCGCCCTTGAACACCATACCAAAACAGATGGGGATATTGTTGATGATCAAGACATATCTTCTGATCCACATGGTATTGGTAAATGGAGGTGATGTGATCATAGCTGCCGGTACTGGTTTTTCATGGTTGGTGTGATTAGATGGTGGTGGTCGTGGTAAAGGAGGTCGAGGTCAAATCAGAAATTTGCATTTTGCAGCCTATGTCACTTATATCGAGTTGACCAAACTTGCACAGATTCGTGTTTATGATCAGCAATGTCATCTTGACTCTTTCTGATCCACTAATCAATAAGAACAACAACGAGTTCATTGATAGTGTTGGGTGAATATATAGTTTCGTCGTTGTAGACAGGATAAGCATGGTATAGTGCAATAGGTAAAACATATAGTGCTCTTTTTTAAATGTGTTCAAAAATAAATGTATGGAACGATGCCCTAGCAAATTCATAAGTAAGAGAAGAGTGTTTTTTCTTTAAACATCTCTGCAGTATTGTTATATTTTGCTGCTTAGTAAGGTTGTTTATCTTACTTTCCAGAGAGTTCATATCAAATGTAAAGATTCATTTATAAAACGCAAAATTTTGCATCTTATGACAGGGTTTAACTCAAAATGGTTTTAAGTATGGCATTCCATTAAGGAAATAGCTATCTCTTCGTGTGTCCCGTGGTCTTAACCAATATTTCTTAAAGATTCATTTTTTTCCATATTTTTGGCAAAGAAGATACTTATTTACATTTCCAATGATAACAGGGAGTGGTGTGATTCAGGGCTAATGGTTGAGATAAGACACCGCGCTCGATAAAAGGGTCTACAATTACCCGCCCATTTTCTCAAGCCCATTATAATGATTTCAGCGGCATGTCCAGATGGCCAGCAGACTGGGAGATTTCAGCTGTACATTAGAACATTAGGGAAGCGATGAATACGGATCGAAACTGTTGTACCCATAAACATGCCTAAAACTACCTCATTGCCAGAAAGATGTTTTAGTTTGTTGAAAGAAAAACTGTTCCATTCAATGACAGTTTTACGATTTGGAAAAAAACCTACAAGAAAGGATATGGTTTACAGTTTCTACTTCACTGTGTGGGAATCCAAATATGTAGGGCCCAAAGCCATTTGGGAATGTACTTCATAACTGAAGATATTACGCCCCAAAGTCAAATGTTCAAAAACTTCAGAAGATATGATTTATTGACCGTGGGAATCACTCCACGTTGGATTCAGTCAAGATTAAATTGGATTCAATAAAAAGATTAAATGACAGCTTTTCTGCGGATATTGAATATTCAAGCATACGAAATAATTCAGCCGTAATTTCCCTATTTCTTTCTTTATATTACGAGTCAGGATATAAAATTGGTCATTTATTTTTGTACCCATAGTTTTATATAATTGATTGCGCATTGACTGAATCGATCTGATCCACTCTTTAAGCCGTCTATCGTCCAGCAGCATCCTCTGATGTTTTCATAAAAGCCCAACCAAAGCAGGGCACCGGATTTCTGACAGCGTGGTAAGATCGAAATATGGTTTAAACAGTGTTATATCCCTTTTATATCCTGCATGATAAGATCCCAAAATGGTTTTGTCAATGTTATGCAACCTCGTTCGCGTTATTATCGAGATATTGTTTCAAGTGTTTATGCTGCTTTCATATTCTATATCATACGATCGAAACGTGGTTACGCCCTATTCAAATTTTGCTTGGTAACATCGTAACTTGGTCCCGACAGTGTCCCTTTTCTCTTCTGCATGGTTAGATGGCAAAATGTGTTCACCCATGTTATGCCCCTTTCGTATTTTACGTGGTAAGATCAAAATACTGTTTCAACACTGTTAAGACCGCTTTTGTATCGTACGTGTCATAATCGACATAAACTATTATGGCATCAACTGGTATATCTTCCTTCGCTGTAACATGGCGCCAACTGTTTTGTGAAAACTCTGACAACCAAAATGTTTAGGTTTTAAGAAAATACAATAGAAAGATATATTTGCACTGAAAGTCAAACTTCATAAGCCGTGTGTTGAGTCTGCAACTTAGGTACATCCAGACTTAGTTAGAAAGAAAGAGGGGATCAAGTTAAGTCTCAGAAAACAAAACACATTATGGCTCATTTGAAGTCAGATATTTCAGGCAATGTTGTAACATAAATGACAAAAAAGTATTCTCTCCTCTTTTAAACAAGAAACTGTTCCCCCTCGTTTTAAACAAACATTCAAGATTCTCTTAACGGTACTGAGCTGAAATGCAATACAGCACTGTGTTTTACTTACATAAACCAAAGGTTTGTCTTTGCAAGTGTCTTCGCGTTCTCGTTTATGCATCGCAATCCAGATATACGAGTCCTATTAATAGCAAGCGGTGACGTCAGCAGATACATTTGGAAATATAAATCAGACAAAGCACAATAAATAATCCTCCTAACTCTCAATGTACCTGCTGTAATGCTATCTGGGGTATACCATCAGTCAGATATGATCCACGTCGAGCCTACTTCCTGGACTGTCGGATAAAATCGTCATGGTAATGTCAAAATATATTCCCCTGGAGCACACGTACATTTACACAAGGTAATGAAATCTCAACATGTTATATTTAGATGCAATATACATGTTACAAACCAAAGTTAATGACGGAGATGTCTGCAAGTAACCCTTGTTTTGGAATACCATCTGTCATTTCTATGTCTCTGTCACTGCAATCGAAATTTCATATTAATGTACTGACATGATGTTTAGTTCTTCAGCAGAATAGTTCAATCACTTCCGGATCAGACTAAAGAAATTGACCAAATTCAAACCCTCACCTGTTATGGCTGATCCGTGAGGATTGTTTGATGTCGAACTGTTCGCTAAGTAGATGAACAGGAATTGCCCAGTTGCAAGGCAATACAAATACTATTTCAGTGATAACACAAAGTGGTGTGCACAGAGCTCAAGGAGGGATAGATAGATTCAAAGAAAAGTGAAAGCAAAAGATCCCCATTCTAGGCAGTTTGTACAACAGGCATTTGTTTACTGGGACCATATTCTAAGTGTCAGCATGTCAGTCGCTGTAAGCCCCACGGGCCGACAAATCTTGTGCACTGTGTGCACTGTTACATGGCAAGCATATATATATATGTATGACACAAATATATAGTGTGACTTAGAGCTATATGTTGTCTTCGAGAACAGAAATCAGGGATAAGCGCCAAATGTACCGGGCGACATCCTACAGATAAGTAGACCATGTCCACATTATGACTCGACGCAC
>JAUELE010263840.1:0-10259 GCA_031471655.1 Diodora aspera | reverse complement strand
TATGTAATGTTTAAACATCAGACAAAATATTCCATGAAGGTTGAAATAACAAAAGCATTGCCAGAAGTTAACAAGCCATCTTTCCAAGAGGGGAAATAACTTTTAAGTTTTAGTTCTGAAACCGCTAAAGGCTCCAGACGTACATATTCTACCACTCCTTATATAATCAGGAAAGGCGCACAATTCCCTAAAATGTATAATAATAGCACTTTATTTTTCCAGTGTACATGGAAATTTGGTTTCCACTCTGCAACCACAGGGCAGCGCAATTACCCATTTTCAGCTATAGACGGACTGGGGCAAGGGTGAGTATGGTTTCTTATACAAGGGTACAACACTGCGCTGGTTGAAATCAAATTCGCGTGCTTACATGTATGCCCGGCGCACATGTACAGAGTAGACATCTGCTGAGAAATTTTGCTGAAATTTTGTTCTGCTGACTTCTCCTGTATGTGGTGGGCGTTACCCTGGTTGGATCACGGCTACCATAGCACCACGTCACACTACGTATTCTAAAGTTTAATCTTAGATACTATCAAAAGGACTTTCTGGGAGTTTGCTCGGAGCCACACAAGTGATATGAGTTGATAACATTTTGTTAAAGGTGAGTTTTACCGATGAGGGTGTGAAGAGATGGAAGTGTTCTCATTTCAGGAGGAATTTCATTCTATTACATTACAAGAGTCAAAAGGAATGTACGATTGGTACTGACAATCAGGACCCCTGAGAGGAGGTGCAGGGGGTACATTGTTTCCCGGGCCCAGGAGTCAAAAATGGGAGGACTCAGGGAATTGCCGGGGATATCATAAATAGAGAAAGGAAGGACACGGAAGAAACTTTGAACTCCATGCAAACATTCTTCTGAGAAGGGAAGGAGGCCTGAAAGAAACGTTGTACCCATGATAAAATTCCTCACCGAGGATCTTCTGACAATACTTACAATAATCGTTCAGAGATCAAAGTCGTCAAGAGTTACTGAAACTTACAGCTGGGCTGTCCATTCTTGCTTCATTGACAATGTGAACAAATCCAGGTGTTCTTGCGACAGAGGTGCCCACGGCACTACTCCAGTAATGGCGAGAGAGGAAGAACTCACCAACTCTCATCATTGTAAATCTGACAGGATCGGGAACATCTTCCTGAAAAATCATCAATTTGATGTCCCTAACCATAAAAGTTATAATGTGAGTGAGTTATATGTGTTCTTACATTGCACGGGGCAATATTTCAGCCATAGCGCAATGTGATGTGCAAGAGGCACTTCAGGAAAAGAGACGACACAGGATCGATAGTAAGAAATAGAAACCAAAAGACCCTCATTTTAGACGGCTCTTACGGCAAGCATGAGGATACTGGGGTTTTATTCTTTCTGGTGTTAGCGCGACACCCCCGAGAACCCCACGGGGTAATAGTCATAAGATTCCAGGATCAATACGTTCGGTCACAGCAAGCTTGTAATGACGAAAACGCGATGGATAGCAGAGTAGACATTGGTCAGTCAAGCACCCACTTAGCCGTGATAGTTGTCGGTTCGAATCCTGATCGGTGAAAAACAGTATGATTACATAATCAACCACGTTGTTGGAGGTGAAAGCACTGACGTGACGCCAATAATGATGTCTCCAGATCTGGTTGTGGGGCAAGACTGGTTGTTCAGTTTGTTTTCTTTTTAAGATCCTTTAGATTAATAGCTTTATTTAACAAGTGATTGTTACATTTCTTGATATAGACGATCAATTCTTATTTTTCTAACATCTAGCGACCAGTGTAAAATCGGAGGTCCCCGATACTCAAAAAAACTTATCTTTGAAGAAATGAACTAAAAGGATCAGGAGCAATACTAATTTGAAATTTCCGCAAAGTAATCTTTGAATGTACTCGTTTATGTAGGAAAGGTATCGTACACACCGGGATGAACTTGATAGCAAGGTGTCTGTGATGGAGAGAGTTGACGAGTCTCCAAGCGGGGTTATCTGCAGTGTCCAAAAGGTCCCCGACCTCCTCCCGAATTATTGCAGAAGCCAGACCTGGATCACGTGCCAGAGGGTATATCTGCCGGCTCTCCCAAAGCAGCTGCTCAAAGCTCTTACTTGCATATATCTGCGAACAATGCATATATTAGTTTATTGTATTTGAGTAAATCAACACAAACTTTGCGGTGTAGATTTACTGCTCTGCTTTCGGTGAAATTTCCTCTTGACGCTGAAGCGATCAATTTGCTTGTGTGTGCTATTTGGATACTTTTATTAACATGATAATTCATTACAGTTACGTCTGTGGACAATCTGTCATCCAAAACGAGATGTGTTGAGTTCACACTGAATGAGATCGATGACCAGAAAGTTAAAAGAAAAGATCCCAATATTAGTCCCTTATACGACACAAATTGGCTCTATTCTTTTGATAGAAGAGACGCAGTCACGCCCTAGGTGTTCCATTGGGCCTTCGGTTGCAGTCCAATCCATGCAGTGGCGCATCTATGGAAATAGTGCCTATGACAAGCACTGCAATGTGTACCTGTTCAAACATTTGACACCCATGCTGGGCTGGCTTGCAGAGTGAATGACATAGGAGATTGCATTGGGAGCTGGATGGAAAGCAGCGCCCCTAGAGAAGGTTTGTGTTTAGATGTTTGGATTTAGTGTTCAGATATCAAACTACTCAATGGTACTCCTTCACCTGGTGCTTGGGCACTTGTCCCACCTGCCCCGTCCCAGATCCGCTGCTGAGTCGATGTAAATTTTACTGTGGAGACTATCGGGCTAGGTCCAATGGGCAATGATACACTTTAACTATCCGGCGAGTTGTTCATAATAATTGTTACATGTATTGTCTCAGCTAAAGCGAAAATACTTACTCTCATGAAGATAGACTTTGGAGTAACGCCAATGTTTCCAAACGCTACTTTGCAGTAGCCTCTCGTTGTTAGAGGCAGGTAGCGTGACATCATGTTTGTGATGGGATTGTGTTTGACTGCAGCTGACGGGTTCACAACATCGATGCCTTCTCCTCCCTGTTCAAGTCTGTTGATTTCTCTTGATCTTGCAATTTCTGTTTGCATATCTTCCAGCTGAGTGTTGACTGTGTAGACATCATCAAGTCGACCTACTGCTGACGTCACACTCACTTGTAGCTCCTTCAGTAGTTTCTCTTGAGCTTTGATTACTCCTACAAACGTTGGCCTCAATGTTTCTAAAGGTATTCCCAACAACTGGATCCAATTGATCTCGTCCTGTATACCTCTACAGTTGAAGACCAGATTATCAATATTTTCAGACAATGAAGAGTGATCGTCCTGCAATAACTCTAGCTCTGACAGGATCTGTTTCTGCTTCAGTGCTGTGGTGCTAATCGTTGCTTGAAGAATATCTGACCTCACTGGCACGGACGACTCGATATCAACCTGAGAAGCGTCTGCAGAAATCCTGTTGAAGGATTTCATTGTTCTGATTTCCAGTTTCTCAGTTCCCAAGATCAGAGTTCCACAATCGTGTAGGGCTGTGATGCTTCTCACATTTTCTGAACTGAATATAAGATTTTCAACGATGTAAGCCTTGACCTCTTTCAAGATGTCCCTTATCTCATATATAACAGTCATTGTCTTCTCAAAAATGGCATAGTCGGCAGCCGCGCTGCTTGACCAGAGTTTATCAGTGAGCGAAGATACTTCGTTGATTGCTGACAGTGTATACATGAACATATCGTCCAAGAGAGACAACACTTCCTCAGCGTGATCGGTTACTGCGTTCATCACAAAAATGCTTTTAACTTTGCTCATTCCTAGTACAAGGGACAGTTGCATGGTTTGAAGGGCTCTCATGAGTGATGTATGCTCTGCGGATAAGATCGGTGCCAAAACTGTAAAGTCGTTTTGTGTCTTCACCATAACAGCTGCTACTACAGCTAGAGAGGATATTTGGTTCTTCAGATTTCGTTGCACCAGGGACATGGTTTTCTTGTCCAGTTCTGGATTATTATGCATCCTCATTTGAAGAGCTTCTTGTATCATTGAGTGCTGTATTGTTAGCTTGACAAGTACAGGCACAATATTGATGTCCAGTGATTGTATTCTTTTCATGGCCTTCATCACGTTTGGAATGACATCGTTGACGTGACCTATAACAATCGCAACTTGTCTTAAAGGAGAGTTCGTTTTGGACTTAAGGCCAACAAATGCAGACATCTGTGTTTTGCTAAGCTGTTCGAATTTTGGCCACATAGTTTTGAATTCTTCATTCATAGATGGTGCTGGAGGTGGAATCTCCGCCAATGTGTCGGAGTACCGTATGATTGTGCTGTCTAAGTCTCTCAAAAGCTGGGTTATATTACGAGCCAATACTTCAATCTTTGGACTAACAAACAGATTTGCTGCTCTGTCACATACGTGAGTGAGAGTGTTGAGGACGATGTAGTATTCATGAATGAAGTACTCGAGTGTCCGGAGATAGATCACAGACACAGAGTGATCATGATCCAATTGTTTCACAGCAATGACTAAAGCATCCTTGATATGTTCAACCTCGGTTATTTTGGTGACAAAATGAGTGACGTGCCTGGTTAATATTGCTGGATCGATTGTCTCCCTTGGTAAAGATATAGACCAATCCATGAGCTCTGCTATCCTCCTCCACAGTGGTAGAAGTGTGTGAACGTCTGGATGTCTGTTTCTCCCAAAAATCTCAGAGGTAAAGGTCTTAAGGAGGTATTCAGGCTTCGGACCCCCAGCAAGGTTCTGCATGCTTCTCTTGAGCAGAGTGATGATGGTATCGTTCAATCCTGCAAGAGTTGGTCTTTCATGCCGGATGCGGGCCATGGCAAGCAGCTGGCGCCGGATCTGTGTTTGATACCGGAGGTTGAGAAGAAGTTTGGGGTTTACCGTGTACGTTGGATACTGTACCACTCCATGAGCTATCATCTGAAACAGATTAACCAATAAATGTCATTCAAGAAACTGCATGTGGAATCCTTTTATACACATGTAAGGACATAGAACCGAAACCCAACAGTCACAAGTCAAAACAGTCAATAGTCAAACTCATTACCAACAAAATCTTTGCATGACAAAATAGTCACCTCAAAAACCGTCACCACTAAAATCATCACCACTAAAAAAACTTCACCAGTCGAAACCATCACCACAGAAAACGTCACACACCAAACTATCACCGCCAAAACATCACCAGACAAAGCAATATTTACGTCATAAGACAATTCGACAATTTTCTGCAACAATGTGCTGTGCATCAAATTAGATCCACCATGAGTATAGATGTATTCAGATATAAGACGAAATCGTTTGTGAGTACTTCTGTGTCAGAAACTCAGATACGGCAAACCGCTGAGCAAGTTTGTTGCCAGACATAAAACTAGGTAACAGGAAATACATGTTCAAACATTGTGATTCAAATGGTGACCGTTGATTGGTTGATGATGGCACCCCAATATGCTTGCTCTGGGAGCCAGAGGTTAACGTGTCACGCCACCTGCAGCTGATTGCGGTGATGATACATGTAGTTTCCTGGCTCGGATCCATGATTGTGTAGAGGGGATTGGGGGAAGTCAGTAGAGTAAAGTATCTGAGTATCCGTTAGATAATTTCCAGATGCTAGCCTTGTCTTCTGAGTCAGGTAACGGCGAACTCGGAACTTGAAGGGGAGGGTTGGGGAATGCGCCCTCACCCCGATCCCTTGGATCTGACCTGGTCTCAAGGGTTACCGTGTAAGGTTACTTTCCAGACAGCAGATACAGATTGACGATCTTGAGGCATCTTTTAATACAGACATTGGAACCGACGGACAAATGATTGAACATTTCCATCCAAATATTTTTTTTTATACATTGAATTGATTAATGGCGTCATTGCCTTCTCGAATATATAAGTATCAGTCTTCAACTTGTAGATGAATTCTTATAATGTTTTAATGTAAACATCATAATTACATTACTAGGAAGACATTACACTGCTGTGCTAATAGGTTTACTTATAACTAATTCTTCAATTTGAGTTTTTTGACTCACCTCCCAGGGTAGCGAATGTCCAGGCAACGCTGATCTGATGAGTCTGAGGACAATCTGATGCATTTGTTGTCTGTTGATGGACTGCCACAATGCTTCCAGTTGGAATTTTCGTGACACTGCTTTTGTGCTTGCATCTATTGTTGCAATCATTCCCCACTTATGACCAACAGGACTCAAGGCAAAACCTTCCCCGAGCTTTGCTTGCAGCTTGGACTTTAGTTCACGTACATCAATACTGGTTGTTTCAAGATCGGGGAAATCTTCAAGGGATTCGGACTTGTCCACCATCTTTGGATCCGTGACGTCTTCTTCTTCACAAGCTACAATACAAAGAGTGAGACGAGCGATGGCACAGTTACAGCTGGAGACATCCGCAGGACGTCCTGAAGGAGGTGGTACTGGGGACCCAGCTCCAAACTTAGCTTGAAGGACGATAACATCCGGGGTTTCAGGACCAGGCTGCACGTGAAGGTGAGCAGTACTTCGGCCAGTGAATGGAATCATTGGGGATAACGTGTTGCCGTTTGGAGTGGCCAGTTTCACGTGGCTCCAGATGTTAACTCCCAGTGTGTCATTTCCATATTCATGAGACCTCTAAAGAAAAAAAGTACAGGGTTTCAAAATAAAATTCTTAATTTTCGTTCTCAAGCATTATACCCCTATTTGAATGATTACTACTTACAGAAGTAATAAGTTATTACAAATTTAGTTTTGATGCCATTTTCTTTTATTTGGGTTAGATTACGAACGATACAATGTATTCTTGTCTGCATGTTACGAAAAACATGCATGTATGTATTCAGATACATTACGATGTCATCTTATACCTCAATAATTGCGGCGTTTTCAGCAATTTCGATCACTTTCTCCTGGTTCCAAGGGGTGACTGTCTGATACGTCATTGGATATGCTTCCATCAGGAAGACTGGTTCTTTCTGCTGAAATAGGACAATTTGATTTAGTATTGGGTACACATGAGTATGAATGAGGAATATTAGTGACATGAATTATCGTTGTAGAGCGAGATAGAAAAGGTCTTATGCCTCTTCGTTGCATATCAAAGCAACATTTCTTGAACACTGGCACACACACTGTCCATTCTGAGGAAATGTTCAAAGGAAAAATGTAGATTCAAAACAAATATTTCAAGCACGTGTTTTTCCATCACAACATGCATTATTTAGCGTAATTAAATATTTCAATTATAATTATTATTATATTTGTCTTAAATGAAACACGTAACGAATCAATACTGTGTGTAGCATATTTAAAATATACATATTTTATTATATATATATATATGTATATTTGATGGCAGTAAATCAAATTAATATTTTCAAAATAATGACCTCTAATGCTATTTTCTCACCTTGATTGGGGGAACAAAGGTCGCTCGGATTTTGGTTTGGGGGAGATTGACCGTCACGTTTCCAACAAGAGGGACAGCCGTCTTGGTTACCAAACGAAAACCTACACCGGACTCTCCGGTGAAAGTGCGAGCAGACAAAATGCCTTGGACTTTAACAACACCACTGTAACATATAGTTCATTTCATCTACGTGTTTCATGTTTCACTACACTATTGTAACATACTTTAATTTCATCAATGTACAACACGTCTTCATTATGTTTTTTTTATCATGGCTACATTGCAACTACAACCACTGTAACATCTACATGTCACAACTGTAACTGATCTCATTTTGGTCAATGTGTAAAATATTATCATTACAATTTTGTAACATATTTTCATTTCATCACTGGCCAAAGAGTTTTTATTACACGTTCTGGCATCGCTACATTACAAATAAAATACCTGTAACAATTGTATGTCAATGCTGAAACATAATTTCATTTTCATCAATGTGTAACATGTTTTCATTATATAGACTCTTCAAAAAAGTAGGGGAACTTGGAATTTCAAGGTAAATAACATACGTAACCACCTTCAACGGCACAATATCCATAGGATGCCCTGGCTAGCAATAAGCCCTGACGTTTCCCCCATTGAAAATGTCTGGGACATCTTGGACCGACGTGTGCGTCAACGTGAAAGCCACCAGCCACGCTACATGAACTTATCCAGGCGCTGGTGGAAGGATTGGGCAGACTGCATCAAATTACCATAGGTAGACTCATATGCACGATGCCTCAAACAATCAATTAGTGTTTGGCCAATAACGGGAACATTAAGCACTATTGACGCAAAAATGTCAATTTCCGTTTCTTACCCATTTTGTCTTTCACGGATGAGCAACGGTTTAGGTAATGAAATACCGGGTGAATTGTTTACTCCATCCCCTCTTTGTAAAGATACAATTAGTTTGGGACCAATTATTATTATCATTAGTTTGTTATTGACCTTGAAATTCCAAGTTCCCCAACTTTTTTTTAAGAGTATTTATTATTTATATGTGTTGTGAACATTTACCAACTATATTTATGTGATAGAATTTCCAAAAGACCCGCTTTATCTGTGATCTGTGGGAGTGTCAGTAAACTACAAATTATGTTTTGGTTCAAATCACTTTGAAGAATCTCCGCCTTTTGACTGTCTTTTATGATAGAAAGTTTATTGGCTTGATTGGAATAGTTTACAAGTGAAAACACATATGTCTATAGAAACGAGAGCACAAAGAAATGAACGAAACGTCAACGTTCTACTTTTTTTGGTGCACTTGCTTTGCGAGAGAGATGAGAAAATTGCACGTGCTCTGCGTGATAAGTAGGGAAAGTGCACGTCTGGCGCGTTGAATGTGTGCAACAATGGTAAGCTCAAAGATTTTCTCCGCAACCGACCTAGAAATATGTCGTAATTCAAAGCATATTCATTTCAAACTCACGCGTAATAAACTAAAGGCGTGAAGCTGGTTTATATAGATATATGAACTTAGTCCCTTTCCGTAAAAAATCCAAGCCCCGATATGATTCATTATCGTGTTGTTTTGCCAGATAGGACTTGGCTATCTTTTGGGTTACATCTGGCAAAACTCGCAGTGAATTTATTTTAGAGGAAGCGTTGACAAGGTTTAGCCTGTGTAGTTTTGTGAATGTATACAATCATAGAGGAACCACTGCGCGAGGAGTTTGGCGAAAACGGTTGTACTCATTCCTTTCACCTCGTCTTTTTCCGGTAGAGATAGTGACGAGTTGTTTGCAATGACTGGCACTCGGCTTGATCCAGGTTAAGTCTGTCTTGTGTTCAGATTGGAATGGTGATCCGTAGTTACTGAATCGCTTTCGTAAATTCAGTGTCATTTCGGTTCCTTGATCGTTCTCGTCAGAGCGCAATCACATCGGTTTGAAGCGAAGTGAGTGTGAACGCTTAATTCGCATTAAGACGGTAATTCGCTTTATTAAAACGCTAGTGTGAACACGGCATTAGGCGTTTATATTTGCAGGTCGTAAGTTATTCCTAATCAATAAATGAAAGTAAATACAGACACAGGCAAAACAATTTACTAATTAATACTAAAGATCTTTTGTTAATGTAGGAACGCATACAGGCTATCGAATTATTGTCATTGGGATCTGTTGAGGCTAAAAGCCAGACAGAAGATCTATTGCAGCAGGATGTTAATAAAAGAGATTTGTCTGCAAATGCTAGAACAACACCAATTAAGCTTTGTAAAACATCACCGGAGATATGAAAACAATAGCTTAGACTATATTAACCGTGATACCAGAGTTCTTATCTGCCATGTTTGTTCTATAAACATCAGTAGGTCCCCGACACCTTAGTATCATGTTCTTGGCGAACGGAGTTTAGTGCTGAGAACACTGACAGTCCTCTAATAATGAATCTTATTAATATTGTCAATGCTGTTATTTTATACCTGGTCAGTGTTGTTACTTTATACCTGTCTGCTAAGCTGTTCATACTTTGGGAGTTGGTACCGTCTGTTGTTTTATGGCTGTCCGGAGACTCAAACGCTTTTGCAGATGGAACATCCTTCTTGTTAGTTTGATAAAGGTTTAAAAGGTTTACCCGATGTGGGGGTTTTGTTGCCTGATTTGATTTGGAGTAAAGTATTAAAATCGTTAAATTTAGATACGTGTCCCCGACCACGAAATATACTGCTCACACAAAGTGAGGGACATTTGATAATGATAACAAATATAATCGAAGCGGTTACACTATTAAGATTTGTTCACATAATTACAAGTGAAGAGAGGTGTAATCGTGTACACTGATCGGGTTAAAGTCAGAGAAGTCCGAGTTTGAGTCTTTCAGAAGATGA
>JAUELE010263839.1:7103-18603 GCA_031471655.1 Diodora aspera | reverse complement strand
GGTGTCAACGCTCGGTTACCCAGTTATGACTGCGCCGGATGCGCTGAAGGCATCCTTAAGAACACTTTGGAGGGAAAAGAATCAATTCGGTGCTTTTTTTGCGTGTGTTTAACCGTGAAAATGCTATTTTAGTAACTCTTTGAGAGATAGTCTTAAGCTTTTCCGTACGCAAGCCAAAGGATTTGGCAGCCATGCATTTGGGTCCATGTGTATTTCACGGCTACGGAAATGCACGAAGGTGTTCCAATTGGAGAAAAACTTCACTGTTTAATAATCTTGTCGCGTGAGAGAAGAGCAGCCGTCTGTTGGTTTTTGAAGATTTGAGAATAGTTTCTAATTCTCCCGATGTACGAGACAGAAGCATTGGGGTGTTTTGAATTTCCTGATTGGTCAAAACTGACCAACGATCTATTGTGAAATATGCCGGAAACTTAAATTCATTCGTTGATCAAATTTGACCAATGATTTTCGGACCTATCAGGATATACTGGAACTTAATCTTGAAGGCGTCGCAGGTATTTTTCATGGACCCGTATCTGTGTTTAGAATAGACTTGAGCTAAACTATGATTTTTAAGATTCTGAAATGAAATCAAGTCGTATTCACAGTCACCTGAACATTAGTCAAGGACTTGCAACCCTTAGTACGAGCTTCAGCTTGTTTCAAATAATCGAGTCGAAATCATGTTTAGTCACAGAGTTTAAGATGCGCTTCAACGACAATAAATTATCTTATGATTGCACAGGCATGTGTCCTCTACCTGACATACTTCACAGCTCGGGAACACAGGTCTATAAACATTGCAGTTGTGTATAGACCACTCATATGCTGTCCAGGCACTTCTACAAGCTACACCTTAACTCGGAGTTCATGAAACGCTAGCTACAATGAAACCGACGACCGTTTTTGTGCTCGTCATTGCCCTCTCTAATTCGATGGGACATGACGACGGCCGAATTGAATCTCTAGATGCGAAGTTGACTGCCAGGATAGACCAAATGGAGAAACACAACGGAGAGGCGATTAACAATCTGAAGCGTTCTCTAAAAAGGAAGTTTTCCCAAAAGATAGACCGAATGGAGAACCTCTTTGAGGAGGACATGAGCAATCTGAAAGACTCGCTGAATGACAACTTTGATAATAAGATAGACGGAATAAGGAACGATATGAGGCATCTGAAGTCGGATATAAAGACTGATTTGAAAACTTACATCGTACCTTCCCTTCTACCTGAGTACATTCGGAACGCAATACATGATCTGATTAAGAGTGGAGAGCTCAATCAACTGGTGAAAAGAACGGAGATCAGGGAGGTCCAGGCGATGAAAAGGACATCTCAACAAATGAAGCGGAAGTTAAATCTCCTTACAGCAGCGTTAT
Organism: Diodora aspera; assembly: GCA_031471655.1. Taxonomy (NCBI): domain Eukaryota; kingdom Metazoa; phylum Mollusca; class Gastropoda; order Lepetellida; family Fissurellidae; genus Diodora; species Diodora aspera. The sequence goes on along the minus strand of JAUELE010263839.1, from coordinate 17,223 downwards.
CGAGCGTTGAAGAGGAACGGAAGAAGATACGAAAGTCAATGGAGAAACACGAAAGAGCACTTGATCAACTTAAACTTCAAGTGAGTACCTGTTCTAAACGTATTGAAGTGTTAGAAAATACATGCATGTGTCACGGCAGCGTGCATAGAATCAACAGTTTATGAGAATACTCAAAAATAAAATAGAATTTTAATTAACAATTGCACACCGATGCAACGAATGGAAATTGAAATGACATTTGGCTTGTGGACCAACATGTAGATAATTATCACCCGCCACAACGAAGTTGGCGGGGGATATTGGAACGGTCTCCGTCCGTCGGTCCGTCCGTCCGTCCGTCCGTCCGTTCATTTGTCCCGAAATCGTTTCCAGAGCAGATCTCTAAAACGGGGAGAGATTTATTTACAAAACTTGGTACATACATCCTTCAGATACTGTAGATGTGCCTTTTGCTATTTGGATTTTACAAAATATTTATTTTTTCTGTTTCCATGGAAACTAAATTGGACATAGCCTCTGACCGGCCAAAATCATTTTTGGAGCTGACTTCCAAAACTATGAGAGATTTATTAACAAAACTGGGAACATACATCCTTCAGACACTGTAGATGTATCTTTTGTTAATCCTGTAGTGGCATAGTAGTCTAGCTGTGGCTTTTGCTGCTCTTAATTTTCTTAAAATATGAAACAAGTTCCAAAATAGGATAACTCATAAGGCTCCTGAACGTTTTGACATTTCTTCATGAAACTTTGTATGCACATCTGGCTAGTGGCCTAGTTTTGCCTTTTAGTTTTACTACTAGGAATTATGTCAAATTGTTTTATTTTCAGTTTCTATGGCAACAATTTGGACTTGGACCATTTTTTTCATAGTACCCCGTATGCTTTGTTATTGGACCATTACTGTGAAACCAATCATGATTATTTAATAAAACTTTGTGTGTACATGAGACTAGTAATCTAGTTGGGCCTTTGACTACTATGGATTTATGTTATTTGTTTTCTTGGATATTGCAAAACAAATGTGACTCTTTCTCAAATAGGTTAAAGCTCGTTTTCAGACAATAATTGCTGAAACGTTCATCTTCAGCAAGCTGTCCCGGCATTGAATCCTGCATTGTTGATACATTATGTTTCCATTTGTGTCATCTATTTTCTATGTACTTTTGTAGTAAATAATGAGAGCGTTCATTCATATCAGTATCTTCAGCCCCATGGCGCAGGATATTGCTGCCGCTGTCTGCTTGTTAGTTTTGACACGCCCCCTAGACTGTCACGGATGGGTGTTCAGCTTTCTCTGCTTCGTGGCAGTCAGAATATTGACACAGGGCAGTTTACAAGTGATAAAACACAACACTCTTTGGATATTGCGCATGTGCATTTCAGACAACTATCCCACCAGTTGCAGATTGACGAGATATCTACGTACAGAACACTTGCTGTTGAGATGTGCCAAATGTTGCAAGACTTCGTTTAAGCTAGATTAGTTAATTTAACTTCATAGGGATTCGATTTTACACAACCTGCTGTCAACTGTGAACGAAAGGTGAGTATCTTATATCTTAAACCCTATCAAACGGTGTGACATTGATCTACCTGCCTTCCCTTGCGTATATTCCTGATTATATTGAACATTAAACACATGCGAATTGAAAAAATAAATGTCTTCATGTGATAAACCATTCCCAAGTCAACTGACACTAGATCAGTGTACACAGAAGGTGTAGTTTTAAATGCAGCTCTCAACTGGCTCATTGCCTGCATGGACCTTCAAAATGGCCGGTCGACCAGTTACCGAAAGTAGCGTGACGTCATTCGAAACCTATCAATTATTGAGTGAATCATATATTCACGAGAGGTGAAGACAGAACGATACATATCTATCCCGAGTGTCTTGAAGGAGGGTGGTGTCTTTTAAGAGGTGAAAAAGTAATAAACTTGTTGTGTCTTGAGTGGACCATATATTCGCTGAGGCGTGGCGACAGTGCAGCACATATCAATTGACAACATATACATGTAATATAATATTATTATAATGATAATGGAAAGCTACTCTGTCTCCCAGACCCTAAAGCATACAAAGATAATGGAGCCTGCCCAAGTCTTGATATTTAGCAAGTCTAGAAATATCCCTGGGCCCCTTTTCTGGTTTTAGTATTGTAATATTTTAAGTAAATAATGTTTGTAGATTAATATTTCTGGGACTAAATGTTAGTCTAATGGAGAGCCAACAGCAATACAAATCATTTACATGTACATTTACATAGAAACAAACATTTAAGAGACGAGCGTTTTAGGCTCGTATTAGGTCATTTACAGAAAAGCAGAGCAAATTTCATATATGTTCAGTATCTCAGTGTTGCTCTTGTTGGGAAAGTTCAACTGGAGGCTTGCAGAGGAGTAGAGTAAACACAAGATCCAGGTCTGACATCGAGTATAGTGTCACGCTGAGCTCTATGGTGCTGGAGGATGTATTTTGTGCAGTGGATTAGAACGTGTTCTGTAGTGCAAGGCTCGTTGCAGTGGGTGCAGTTTAGTGTTTGTATTGTGTTTGAGAATTCAGTGTAGCAGGATAAGTAATCACCTGTCTGTCAGCAATCTAGTTGAAGTATCCCAATCCGCATACACGCCGCGACAGAGCACCGAAACAGCGCTTTTAAAAGTTCAGAATGATTTTCTCAGATCTATAGATAAGCAGGAAGTGGTTTTCCTTGTCATGCTCGATCTCTTGGCAGCATTCAACACGGTCGATCACAGCATACTTCTACGTAGATTGAGGAATACTCTCGGGATCACTGATACAGCACTACCATGGTTCAAGTCGTACTTGTCTGAAAGATCAATGAGAGTACAGGTGGACGGTGAACAGTCTGAGCCTCACATCCTTATATGTGGAGTGCCTCAGGGGTCTGTGTTAGGCCCGGCGTTGTTTTCCTTGTACATTTTGCTTCTTGGCAATGTAATTCGAGGACATGGACTGAATTTCCACGGTTATGCCGATGATAATCAGCTGTATGTTGGAATCGAGCCCAGGTCTGTAAGACTGTCCCAAGACAAGTTGGAAAGTTCCATCATCGACATTCAGGGATGGATGTCTGCCAACTTTCTGAAATTAAACGCTGAGAAAACTGAATTCATCACATTTGGAACACGTCAACAGTTACAAAATCTTACTGATGTAGCTTTAAAAGTTGGTGACACACCCATCTACTCCTCAGACAAGGTACGCAACCTCGGAGTCATTTTTGAGAAATCTTTATCATCAGAACAACAAGCTCTTTCTGCTGCAAGATCTGCATCCGCTCACCTAAGGAACATTGGCAGGATCAGACAATATCTCGACACGGACACAGTAAAACTCTTGGTACAAAGTTATGTCATTTCAAGAGTTGACTACGGAAATCCCCTTTCTCCACGGAGAATCTGCAATTAGCCATTTGCAGCGCACACAGAACGCTGCGCTCATGATCATCACAAGAACTAAGACAAGGGAGCACATCACGCCAGTCCTACACTCCCTTCACTGGCATCCGATATAGGAGCGAATAAAGTTCAAGATACTCACCATCACATATGGAGCTCTCCATGACCCAGCGTATCCACAATGCCTGCAGGATCTTATTTCCTATACTATTCCAAGTCGCTGTCTCCAGTCTGCACAACAGAAGTACGTCAACACGCCGAATACCAGAACTAAAGCAGCAGAAAGTTCCTTTTCAGTCGCTGCCCCCACCCTGTGGAACACTTTGCCACTTGTCATTAGATCTGCCGCCAATGTTGACATCGTTCGTGCGCCACTAAAAACACATCTCCTCAGAGAAGCATATCCTCAATAAACCCCTAATCAAAAACTCTCTTCAAAGAATGAGCTCTTGTTAACAGCGCCGCTGAGCAGCTATAATTTGGAAGTTAGGACCTTTATAAATCAATTATTATTATTATTATTATCAAAATATTCCATCCCTTAAAAATTGAAAGGTCGCTCTCTTGGACACATAATGATGAACTCAATATTTCCATGCAAAGACAACTGAAGTGAAAAAATATGATGTAGCATTTTATGTTTGGTACATTGCTTTCATCTGTTGTTGGTAAACGCAATACGACAATTGTCAGCAATATTATATACGTGGGCACTTGAAAATGAAAAAACTGAACGAAAGTTGAACATTTATGACACACACCACAACTTACAATAAGACTTTTTGATTTATTCGTTTCATAATCCAGTTACTAATCTTTGGCGGATTGCGTTTCCTTTGAGGAATGAAAACAAAGTGGGTCAGCTTGATCAGCCTAAAGACATGACCTATTTCCTGAAACCTTTTGCCGCAGCATTACAGACAGCTTTGAATCCAAGATTTATTGTAATCCAACGAGATTTTGCAGTAACTCTTCGACTGAAAATACACTGTCAGGGCGTCCCTTCTCTGAAACTGTGAAATTCTTGTTGCTATTCATAGGGGCACTGATTGTTGTTATACGTAATCCCCGCAAATCCTTCCGATGTAAGCAGATGTCGAGTTGGGTGTCAAGAACAACGTCAGCCACCGAAATGAAGTCATTTATCGTCGTCTCCATCCGCGAGTCGACTGACACCGGTTCAATTATACGTCACCGATGTCGTGTTGTAAGCTGATGTCTTTATCCATATACACGGAGGCCGCCGCCTTGGACAGTGTTCCGTGGTTATCGAATCCTATAGACGATTTCATCGCCATGGTGGACATACTCCGTCTCCAGCTCTTTGCCAAGTGCAAGAACGTCCTTCTGAATTTTCGGCCTAATAAGCAATAAAATATGAAATTTGCCGCAGAGTTCAACACTTTCGCAATATCACTCAATAACTGAAACAATATCCTCATTTTAACACCACAAATAGCATTAACCCCGCTGTAAGAGGGTCCAAATTGTCTGCAAAACGTATCTTCAAACGCTGGGAATGGGTAGGCCAGGAAAAACACTGTTGTGACGGCAATGACTGGAAGAGTCAGACGTCGGCCATCATCGCCAGTGTTTTTTGAGTGACAGTTGTGACGAATCATGGTTATCCTTTTCACGCATTTTAGTAGAAGGATGTTGAACACAAGCATTGCCAACCATGGCCCGAGATACATGGCTACCAACTGAATATAAACGCGATAGACTTTCCTGTATCCGTAATGCTGACCAAACTCTGACACAAACGTGCCGTTCCGTAAATCCGTGTACGACAGATCAAAAGCCATGTAATGAGGAATGTTGTACAGAAGACACCAGATGAATATTCCAAGGGATATTTTCTTTGCCGATGATAGAGAAAATATAATTCTGGCTTTGAGGGGCTTTGTAACAGCGACGTAGCGCTCGATGGTTACAACCAACGTCATAAATATGGTGCCAGTCTGCGCTATGTAGCTGACCGGAGTGTAGAGAATTTGTTTAAGTTTGTGGAGAGTCACACTTCCGTTAGACGAGTCACTCAGCTGTGACACACTCTGGCACATAGCGACGATGAGGATGATGTTGTCGTAGAGTGCGAGGAGTATCAGGAAGTAGGCGGTGCTGCACCACATCCGCTTTCTCTGAAGCACAATGATGGCGAGGGTGTTGCCAATGAATCCAAAAATGGCCACGCACAACCCCGCTATCCGAAACTGTCGGGTCTGCGTCAGTACAAAAAACACGACGTCATCATGGATACTGAAACGACCAGTAAAATTAGAAGTCTCCCGATATGTTGTATTTACCTCCATTCTCATTCTATAATGTCATGCCACAAGAAGTTTCATATACACACATTTCCAGGCAAATGCATATACGCCACGTACCGTCAGTTAGGCGTATCAACTTTCAAATTCCTTCACCTGCATCAAATATAAATGATCACAATTCCGCGTCTTCGTTACAGGAAACATCCAAAATTCAGAGGTTTTTATTCCTGCGACAGTTTTCCCTTTTGGACAACGTGGTTTGTCGGTTGCTGAACCAACAAACAGGGCAAAATATCACATTTCTCAAACACTTTCCTCATGAACGTTCATACACAAATATCACAAGCAGAAAACGCTGAGTTCTAAGCACGTTGTAATCACAAAGATAATGTCCAATGAACCTTTCATCTCCATGTGTAGGAAAAGTCTTAACTTTGCACCGGAACTGGAAAATCCGTTTCCTCAAAAGCAGATTCGCTGGTCATAACATTCTAGGAACGTTCCCATAAAATTCTGAAACAAAATGATAACGTAATTAGTCTTACATACATGTTTGACAATGAGTGTTTTACGTTTTTGTTCAGCTTTCAATAGTGGTTCTTGTAAGGTATATGGCACCAGGCCACAGATTTCCTCTTCGTGTATCATTAGAAGGGCCACAAGTGGTGGAGCTCTGTAGAATTTTACAAAATAGTTCTGGATCAAAACAATGCATACAATCACATAGAGGGTGCATTCATAAGTGAGAAATAGTATTTTTGACTGACCTTGACCTGCTCGTTTTTCCACAAAATAAGAGCAAATGTCTTAGCTACAGAGCCAACACTATTTCAGATGAAACTCAACAGATTGCATCAAAGTGTACAGCCTGTTAGTAGCTTCACGTGGCGCACAAAAACTCTAATAAAATTTCATGCCATTCTTCGAAGCATTTTCTTCAAAAGAAATCCAGAAATTAAATGTGCATACCTTACCTGATAAACAATTAAAACAATGATAAATATTAATACCGCGCTTGAACAATTCTATCTCAGCACATTCAAATACACTCCAAAAGTCCTGCACTCTTAAACTTTATCTAAACTCTTTTGCAGAACAACCTTATCTATCGACTTGTAAAGGGGTTCGTTTGAGCGCCAGGTTGGGCGAGATAAACGACTGATAGGACGAGCAGGCGTTTAATTAAAACCTAGTTGTGGAGATGATAAACTTTATGACTTCCTCTCATCAATCGTTTGTATTTCAACCTTCCTATTTATATCTTATCATCACACCCTGTGCACCAAAGGGTTTGGTCATGTTTGTATGTATGCACTTGTGCCGTATGGTTCAAATACACTGGGGTATTTACTGCAGAACTGCGTTAAATTGCTTTTCAATTAACATATTATTTTTTATTATTATTATTTGCCAACAGATAAAAATGATGCCAATCATTAAAGTGTTTCTTAAAAATAAATATTTGTGTAAAATTCAGATTTATATTGACTGCCACAATAGTAGAGTTTTTAAAAGAATTCTATGCAATAATCATGGACTACCTGATCTACGAAACATCTTACTTTATTTTTACACTTGTAAAAGCATCTACAATGTCAACGCTTATAATGCAGGTCATCTTGAACGTGTGTTAGTCTTTTTGTGGTTTAATCACTGTATACCAAAGAAGATAAATAATGATACGATGCACGTATCCCACTCGAAACCAACTGATGGAACATACTCGAAGCCAATTAATGGCCTGTCAACGTCACGTTATCACGACAGGGAAGGTTGTGACAGACCTTCGATTGCCTGCCATTAAGACATTGTTTAGATGACAGAGCATGAGATTGAATCATCAAATGTCCAGCCATCCTTGAGATATTCCTGTTTATCGCATCCTTAAGGATGACAACACATTGCTCTGTAAGCCCTACACCGACCCTATCAGGCGCTGAAATCGCATCCATTATATCATGCATACAAAGCATTAGATTACGTCGTGGACTGACTAGTCTTTTTGAAAGGAACATCACGGTGCTGACAAACATTCGTATGCAATATTGCATGGCTGGATCACCTGATTTAACGATTTGGTAAATACGGGTCGCATGTAAAGTAAAGGTGATTGTATACTGGGAAACAGCAATAAATCGTGAACATGTTTGTAGAGAGGCTTCATTGCTTGAATTGGAATCTTAAAACTGTTATTGATCTTTGCATAAAATATGTTAAAGTGTTTCAGCTATAGAATCCTGTATCAGGGCACTTAGAAAATAGATATTGCGTTTTGGGTGTTAGATGCGCTACATTAATTGCTACATCCTTCTGACAATTACTAAAGGCAATATTTTTAGGAGGCACAGAAATAACGGTTAGATTATGTTGCCAATAACTAATGACACTGTATGTCAAGAGTTACTAAAACAACCGCCAGAGCATGTTGATATTTGCAAACCTTAATGTCTGTGTTGGAATGCATTGCATTTAGATCTTGTTGGTAAATACTGATTGAAGTATTTGTCGTGAGTCACTCTAACAAATATCATGTTGACAATTACAACATTTATGCCAAAAGGCATTGTACCAACTGTTAGCAGTTGAAGTTGCTAATGGCAATATTTGTGTTGGAAGGCATTGTAAAAATTGTTAAATGTTGACAAATCCTATTGGCAATATTTGCGTTAAAAATCATTGCAACAGCTGTTGAATCGTAGCAATTACTTATGGCAGTTTTTATGCTAGAAGCCATTGCAAAACTGTTAAATGTTGTAATTACTTGTGGCAACGTGTCAGATCATGTTGACAATTACTTATGGCAATATTTATGTAAGAAGGCATTGTAACAATTGCTAGATAATTATTACTACCAACAGTATTGTTTTGGAGTAATTGAAGCGGGTGCTTAGCAACGTTTAACATTAAGTAACTTCAATATTTGTGCTTAGGGTTATTATACAATATACTGGTCATTGCTGATAATATTTACGTAAGTTAGTGCAACAACTCTTCCATCATTTTGCTCTGAAAGAAATCAGTGAACCAAATGTTAGATATCATATTGATATGATTGTGTTTCCAGCCAATTCAAACTGTTAGATGATTTTGGATAATTGTTAAAGGCAGTATTCGTGATTATGGTAACTAAAACATCATTGACAATACCTGAGGTATTGAAGGAATTATGTAAAGGGCCATTTAGCTAACCTTGACAATTACAAATGGTACTATCTGGATAGGAAGTTGCCGAAACAACTCTTAGGTAATATTGACAATTCTATTGGCTTTACGTATGTCAGGAACTACTTGTACGAGTTTGAGGACTATTCTGACACTAGTATTTCTAGCACAGTTGCAGCTCAGATGATATGGAATCATTTGTTTAAATTGTACAAAGTACATGAAGTTTCAAATCAAACTATGAAATGTTAAATATATTTATGCAATCTTAATTTTACCACAATGCAATTTCAGACGCATCGAATAAGAAATTATTTGAAGACAGTGAAGTCTCTATCTTTGGTTATACACGAGGTTATTGATACGTGTGAGCCCGGCTTCCGTACCCGTTGTGAGAATCGGAGTTGTGTGAGCATTTTCCATACTTTGTCATCAAAAGCGCGAATGTGCTGCTAAGGGTTGTACAACATCTTGTAAGGACGAAAGAAACACAGGTTTTTCCGATTTCCAAGTAAAGGAGACCGGTTAAATAAAGGTTAAATAATCGAAGTTTTCGTGTTACTTTATTAATTCTTCGGAAGGTAATTAGTTGATTCTGCTTTCATGAAGTATTATAAGTATCTGTTGTCATTGTATAGGGAAAACCTTTTCACGAACAGCAGTACTAGTCTTTTCTGGTAGGTTGTAAGCATTAAGACTCGTACAGGTGGGTATTTTACATTTTCACAAATGACATTGAAGCGCAAATTAACGAAGCTAATATCAAACATCGCAAGACTCAAGATTATTCGATTTAAGCAAAGATGTCCATGTTGGAACAAATGTAATAGTATCTGCTCCTCTTCATGAAATACATTTGAGACCTGTCTTGATAAAACAAGTTACATCAAAATTAATATTTTATTTCGAAACGTTTATGCACTTTTATTATCCAGGGCTACAGGGAACTTTGATGTTCATGCCTGCTGGTGGCTATCGCTAGTGCAGCGCTCATATCCGTTGTTTGCTTCGCTGGGACAAGTGGTGTACAGTACCATATTCACGGGTATCTGATCTAACATAACACGTTGTAATATGGATGAAATATTGAATTTCAACTCAAAGAAATTAACATCTATGTCACTCAGTCAGTGTAAATATTTCTCTTTAGATTCACAACACTTCGAGTTAACATGGTGAATGTTTGAAAATAAACTCTTTCAATATTAAAAATGAATCTTCAATTTTAATGTGAGAGACATCCTCCTATCCCAACCTCCCCCGGG
>JAUELE010263817.1:0-10260 GCA_031471655.1 Diodora aspera | reverse complement strand
CCTGTGTTGTCCCTTTTCCTGATGTGCCTCTTGCACATCACATTGCGCTATGACTGAAATATTGCCCCCTGCAATGTTAAAATCCATTTCACTCCCTCTCTCTTCCCCACCCCTTCCCCCTCTGAAATTGCTTTTGCCACTCTGCAAAAAGTTTATGTTTGGAAAAACCATAATAAGTTGGAATGTTTAAACATGAATGAGAAAATATGCATTCCTTTGCGTGCCAGTAATATTGATGGTTCTCCTCACTGTTTTTCTTGTGGACCAGTTGGAAGCAATTTTAATGTTAAAAGATTGATGTTTATTTGAACTTTGCATTACCTCCTGCTTGAAAGGGATGCCAAGAGCTGTCTGTAAGGATTATGAGAGTCTTTACTGACATGATGAGAAAGAAGATAGTGCTTATAAATACGCCACCCTTCAGGCGTGTTCTGATTGGCCAATTCCTGACATGTAAATGACATATACTACCATACCTGATCCTTGTGCACTGTTGATATGTCAGCATTTGGGCTCCTCACTGAAGATTAATTTTATTTACTTCTATGGGGATTAAAGGCTGACATTGGACGCTGAAGTAGATCACTTCTGTGGCATTTTGTCTGTTACTGTCATCCTTTATTGTTTTAATAAACCAAATCTGCGAAACACGAGGAATTACTTTCACTCATAGGTTCCTGTATTCTTAGTTTTTAGCAATATCCCCTTGCAAGTAGCTCATGAAGTTGACATTTTGATTTGCAGGCAGAGTCTTGTTTTCTGTTTACATTTGCTTACAGTTCAAAGGTGTTAGGTTTGGCTGCATTCGTGCAGGTATCCTTTCCGATCTGCCAGCTTGGAGGTCTGTTGATAGAGAATGCTCTTTAACTTGAGCTGGTAATCTGTAAAATTAGATTCTTCAAGGATTTGGTTCCCATCTGGCAGGATAATCCACAAACTAAAGTTTTTTAAAGATTTGTTTCTTTCCATAATAGCTGTCTAAAACTCTTGAAATGCAAGACCCTGATGTATCCTGCTCATCCATTTATGAGCTCGGACAATTTTGGCGATTGCTACAAAGAAAGTAAGCAGTGCCACATTTTTATTGCAAGCCTATTCTCATTCGTGTTCAATCGTTCAATAGCAATCAATCAATCAAAATCAAAGTATGGATTTGTATAGCACTGTATCCAGTTTGTATAGCTCATAGTGGGATAGCTCAGTGGTTTGCATGTTGATCCAGTTTGTATAGCTCATAGTGGGATAGCTCAGTGGTTTGCATGTTGATCTAGTTTGTATAGCTCATAGTGGGATAGCTCAGTGGTTTGCATGTTGATCTAGTAATCTGCCAGCCTTTGCGGTTTTGGGTTCGAATAATAATAATAATAATAATAAAAATGAGTACTTATCATACGCACATATCCATGTACTTGTACATGCTCAAAGCGCTACATTAACATAAAAGTTAAAAGTGGTGATATCAAGGCCAAGTAGAGATGACTGTGGTAGAGTAAGATATTCAGCTTCTTATGTCTTGTCTCATGATCTTGACAAAAGTCCAGGCTGTATGAACTGAGCACTTCCTCTATGAACTCTGTGAACTGAGTAGGGATTAGATCGTAAAATGTTTCTATCTGGAAGACACGGGCAGCAGGAATTATGCTTAGGGAAGGATGAAGTTTGGAACAGCAGTTAAAAGCGTGGAGGGCTTGTGTATGTTTCTGGTAATGAGAAAAGGATGGGACTGTCTCATTATTTGCTACAGTGAAGAGTACCAGCAAAACGTTTCAGTTTGTCAGCTAAATACGTTCTTCTTCATTGCCTGTTGATTTCGAAATAATTTGTTACAAGCTGCAGTTAACAAAGTGTGATGTGTAAAGCAAGAAAATGATAACGAGAAAATTAGAATCATCTTCAACTGTCAAGGATTTTTTGGCATATCCGTTAGCGGCAGTATCGGCACCAGCCCCGGAACCTAGCCCAAGCCTTGACTGAGTCTTGCATATGCTCACAAGTTTAATCTTTAATAATAAATAGCCACTTTAATAACTTTGTCTGTCCTAATGGTTTTCTGGTTGAACTTTGCCTGGTCTTGCAGAAAAGGCAGGTGATGCCACTGCTTATAGGGAAGTTCATATTGCGAGTGCGAGTCTGTAGTCCTTGATTCAACATCCATTGGACTATTGCAGAGTAGATTGTGCCACTTGGAAAGATTAGGGACACAGTTACCCAATGCTCGTCAAACAAAGCAACTAAAATTGTAGCTGTTGCTTTCAAGAGTTGCACACTCATAGTGCACAACATTTTTACCCTGGTCACTAGTCACAATGAGCAATCCATAGCATTTCTCAGCCCCTACAGGAGTATACAACCTAAGCTGCCTGTTGGTGTTTGTAGGTTAGCATCACTGGACCAGGTACCCAATTTTTAGCTTGGTAGACTGAGACAGGTAGGAACAAAGCCACTTGCCCAAGGTGACACCACTGACATTGTGACGTCATTATGACATTAGTTTGACGGCAGGGTCTCAGTGCGAGGCAGGGAGTTGGAGCCCTTGAAGGCCTGAGAGCTTTTGCGACGCCAGCAGATAAACAATCCAACTACTGCTCAACGTTGCTTTAGGCAGCAGTAAACCTTGAAACCAACCTCTTCATTTAGTTTTTTTGTTAAGCATGATCAGAGTTTTCTTTGAAGGCGGCAGCTGGAAATCAACACCAAATTCAATGTATTCTCAGCTGTTATGATTTGAAGTTAAATGTAGGCACTTTGCAGAATCATGTATGTGAAAGGTGAGAAAGTTAATGATCCCAGTTCCAAAAGAAGATAAATTTGCAGTCCACAATTTATATTTTTAGTCATCTCGGCATATTTGAATTCTGGGTATCCCAGATGTGTCTAAAGCCAAGACCCTTCTGCACTGATGTGTTTTGCTTTGCAACTTAATGAGGAAGATTGAAAGTACATAGACACACATCACTGATGTTTCTGCCAGTGGCGTATGCAATCTCATCACCTTTAGCTGCAGATAAGGAAAATATTTACCCTGAACTTGGAGGTGACAGTCAGGGTTTGTGGAACTTATCAAACGATGAGTGCCTTTGCATGTATGTTACTTGGTGGAAGGGTACCTCAGTTGGTTGAGCGTCGCCGTCTGAACTAAGAGTCTTGGAATCGATTCCTGCTGTAGAGGTGCTTGGCCTTTTTGTCCCCTGTATTTCTACATAGAGTGTTTATATGGTGTGCTGCCTCGTTGTGGTATCACCATTGGTTTGTCAGTACCAGCCGTAGCTCTGTGGTTTCAATTCATCAAAATCATCACTTCGCCACTGATGGTGTAGGCTTTCCTCCTGCACTCAACTGGCGAAAGTGTGCATATGACTGAAAGACTGCAGAGTCTCACTGTAAATCCAACTTAACAACCTATGTTGCATCACTCAAAAGTGTATGCTTGTTAGCCATCACTTATAGACTCTTCCTCTCTTTTCATGACATGCAATGCACTTTCCTTTAATTATTTGTTTCTGCAAATAGCTTGAAGAACCCTCTTCAATGCAGGAAATAATTTTATGTCAGTAGCATTCCATTTCATTGAAATTTCAAGATTTACTTCATTTAGCCTGGAGCCAAGACATGACATCAAAGTGACGCTGGATGATGCTGCTGAGAGATTCATTAAATTCAAAACTGTTCTTGCCTTTCATACAAGTTCTCTTTATTTCCTTCAAGTTCATCAGGAGATATGAAATCATAACTTTTGTAAAAATCAGTTTATTATTTAGCTATGAGGAGACATTTTTCAACCAAGGAAGTAGACAGGTTTCATCTTTGTAAATGATGGTGTTGGCCAAGAATCATTGAAAGTGCACAGCTGACTGCAGTCTCTGACAAATATTTTTTCTTCTTCTCTTTTATGGATATTATAAGTGAGCATAAATGTATTGAAGTGTGGTTATGTCACTGCAGCAGACTTTGAGAATCATGTTCCTAAACCTGCAAGTTTTATAAGCTTGCCAAATCTCTAAAATTCAAAAGAAATAGAGTGTTTGTCGGACTATGATAACTCCCCTGGCCAAGACATTTGACATCCATGATTATCTGCTTCAAGTCCTACCATCTTAGCCCAGACCTCTGACATTGAGGTAACACACTACCCTCGAAATCCAGGGCTCCATCACATTATGCACCTGGATGTACTCCTATTCACTCACTCACCCTATTCACCATGGTCGTTTTGTGTGTGTGGCAAGTCCAAATCTGCTAAATATAGACAACCAATGAAATGTCACATTCACTGCACGAGAAGTAACTCTTGATAAATTTAAACACATAACGTCAGTGCTTCGCCAAGTGTTAGGAGAGAAGCGCCACATGATTGGATGCACACTTTTGTTATGGAACCTTCACTGATTCGTCAAAACCCAGAGACGATCGTGGTGTATAGGAGTGATTACATGGTATAATATGAGTCATTATACCCAGAGACGATGGTGGTGTATAGGAGTGATTACATGGTATAATATGAGTCATTATACCCTGGATTTCGAGGATGGTAACACACACTAAATGATGACCAGACCAATTGCAACAACTTGCACATTCAAATTGAAGCGCTAACACAACTAAATGATGTCTCAAGTTCAATTTGTTCTTTGTGTCAGCCTGCAAATTAATTATCTCGTGCACCTGGCTAATTATCCCAAAATGATATCAGTGTTTACCATTTACTGGCAGATTTGTCTATCTACACACAGCAGCGAGCCCACTGAATCCCCAGCTCTGATAATTGCCCGCTCAATAACCATCAGTTTGTAATATTGCCACAACTGAGGATTGATTTGTTCATCCTTCTGGCAGTGATTCCGATCATCTCCCAGCAATAAACGTATAACTAGATACAGACAAGATAAAGGAATAATCTCATCACCTGATGTCCACGGCTAACAGTACACCGATGATATACAACAAGCCGTTATTCTAACAGAATGATACATGGTCGTACAAGTTGATCCAGTGGAAAAGTATTTTCATGTCTTGGTGTCTTCATTATCTTTTGTTATTAGAACTGAAGAGTTAATAGATATAAATTGATTCTGAATATATATTTCCTTATGGACTTTATTTTCTGTTTATTCATTCATAGAGAGGCAGCAGGGTAGCTCAGCCCACCAACCATGGGGTCGTGGGCTTGATTCCTGCCACAGGGGCCTTGTCATGTTTCTCTGCGGTAGTCTGTATATCCGTGTGTATGCAGTGAGCACATGGTGCACTGTCAGATTGTGGCATGACCATTGATTCGTTAGTACTAGTCTTAACCCGTAGGCTTCAATGCATCAAACGCATCCAGCTTCCATCTGGTGATGCCGGCTCTACTCCTACACTCAACTTGCCAAAGTGGTTATGTGACTGAATGATTGCAGAGATCCACTATAAAACCAACCAACCAATATTTTCATAGACTCGGTGAGACTGTCATTTAGAAAGAATAATACCATATGACATAACCTTTTCGTAGCATAGTGCCAGTGCAGCTTGGGACGGGGTATAAGTCTACAGAGGAACCTGGGTTAGCAAACCCCTGTGAGTGGCAATGCTGCTGAAGGGAGGCAACTCTGCAGCCTTTACATCCCATCAATGTCTTGATAGATTTTAGCATGGAGCCACAAAACAGGGTTAAGGTAAATACTACAAGATTGTTTAGAGATATTGCCTGGATAAATCAGGCAAGGAGGGAAGAAGCTTGAGGGTGTGTATTTACTCAACTTGATTGGGTTGGCAAGTGGCTGTTATAGTAGGGACATGGCGGCATACCTCATGTAATGATATGGATCGGGATGTGTGGAAAAACAGGAGAGGAGTAATAACATACGACAGGTGGACCATTTCTCAAAGAAATTCAACCCACTAGATACGGTTTCATGCCAAAAAGCAGGTGCTTGCAGAGACCACAGTGGCTTCGTCATCAGTGCAACTTTATATTCCATTAATCTTTGGGGTGTTTTTAAGGAAATCAATGCTGGTTTGAATCTTTGGAGTGTTTTTAAGGAAATAAATGCTGGTTTGAAGATTAACCAGTCTAATTAGACGAGGTGTAAAATTGCTGAATAAATACGTTAACATTTCCGATGTGTTCATAAAATATTTGTGTCGTCATTGAAGGTGTTTCTGAACATTAACAGCAATATTTATTTGTGTGGTATCTTGTCTGTTCAATCAAGACTCGTTCTTTCCAAAACTGATTTTGCGAAGATTTTGTACCTCGCAATCAGAAAGTGAAACTTCTAAGGTGTTATTGAATAGATCTTGTGAAACTTCTAAGGTGTTATTGAATAGGTCTTGTGAAACTTCTAAGGTCTTGTGAAACTTCTAAGGTGTTATTGAATAGGTCTTGTGAAACTTCTAAGGTGTTATTGAATAGGTCTTGTGAAACTTCTAAGGTGTCTTGTGCTTGGACTTCTGTTTGTTGATCTCATATTTGAGCCGTTTCCTCTTTTGGTGTGGACCCCTTGGGGCTTCTGGGGAGTGACGTGGTGTCACTTAGATAGAATAGGGTCTCAGTAACCCAATGCGTGTCGTACAAGGCAACTAAAATGGGGATCTTTTGCTTTCCTTTCTATCAATCCCTTTTATGAACCTTGTCACGTTGCGTTATGGCTGAAATATTGCCCTTGCAACGTAAAACAACATTTCAACTCAACTCAACTCTTTTGGTGGTTGATTCCCGGGAATAGAATAGGGCCCCAGTATCCTCATGCTTGACGTATAAGCCGTCTAAAATGAGGATCTTTTGCTTTCACTTTCTTACTATCGATCCTGTGTTGTCCCTTTTCCTTGATGTACCTCTAGCACATCACATTGCTCTATGGCTGAAATATTGCCCCCTGCAATGTAAAAATCCATTTCACTCACTCACTCTTTTGGTTAGGATTATACAATTCATGTTGCAAATTGCGTGAAAAGTCGCTGGTGAAACAAAATCATTAAATCAACTTCTAGAGTTATACCATTGTGACTCATGTGAGGGACATAGTGCTTCTTTAATATACATGTCACACAGGGTTTTCATTATTAATTAAACCAAGCAATAGTGAGAGAAATTGCAAGATAAGAGATTAGATCTAAGGTCACGAGGAATATCTAGATTTAAATAATATCTTCACATTTTTGTTCAGTTACTGAAAAAGCAGTTGATCCAAAGCAGGCTTTGATCATTGATTACAAACGTCAGTTGTGTAACAACGTAAACCCTGCGTGTCCGGTTTCATTTGAATTGAAACAGAGATATCATTTAACAGCGGGAGTCAAGGACTCTAAATATACTAATTGATATATATACTAAAGGACTGCTTCGTTGGAAACATTGTTTATGAAATATCATCTCAGGTGTTTCACGTTGATGTTAAGCTATAATCTGGAGACATTAAGAAGACACCAGATACTGGGAGATCATGGGTGATTAAAATATGTGAGATGTGCAAAGTGCATTGTCAGTAAAACATGATACCTCATTTGAAACTTTGTTCCCATATTCATTTCCATTAGCATATTACACGGAATAGCTGAACGATAAGTCATCAACTTATTTCTTAATCAAATTCTTTTCATTTCCAGGGAGCGGGAGACGTAACCGTTGTTATTGAAGACTTTTCGGCCAACACCAGTAATGAAATCACGGTGAATAAAGGTCAAAGCGTAGAGATCATAGATGCAGCACCGGGTCATTCCGACTGGTGCCTTGTCCGAACTGTGCCAAATGATTCAGGAGACATAACTCAAGGTCTCGTGCCAATGTCAGCACTCAAACCTATTGCAATATTGAGGACTCCAGGGTCTCGAAACAGCCTTGACCTTGATGGTAAGTCGATTACTAAATTTTGAACAATACATTTTGCCATACTGTATAAACACAGACGTACACTACAGGGTTCTTGTTAAGTTCCGGTAACTCCTTCTTTTTACTGGCTGTTCATGTAAATGTTTCAGGCTATCTTATTAAAAATATTGCTGATCGTATTTTGTTATCGTCAAAATCCATCACCTTCCATCCATGACCTTCTGACCAAAAATGAACAAACACTGGATGTACCAAAATCCCTTTTTGAAAACAACTCAAATGGCAAATTTTCTCTCAAGTATTTATACATCTGTCTTTACTGCATCATTACTTTATGGTTGCATGTACTTGTGTGAATCTCTGAATTGAAAATATAGGAAATCAATTCTGTTGTGTGTCTTGTCACATTGAGCATGTGACTGAAGTGGCAGTAAATTCTGCTTGGAGTGCAAAGAGTTATCTCCCTTCAACTGCTTGCTTGAACAACTGTCAGTCTTGTTTAAATTGAAACTTTAAAATGGGCAAGTCCTTTCTTATTTGAAAGCAAAATGTAGATACAATACTACCTATTAATATGTACTAAATTGGTGACATTAGTTTTATTCATTAAAAACTGCATATGCTTGATCTGTTTTTCAGAAGGTGAGAGTTCAACTTTAAATACAACAGCTTCATCACCAGTCACGAAGAGAAGAAGTAGCTTCAGGTGAGAATATCAGCTGTGTCCTATTTCTTCTTTTGCCAAGACCCCGAAAACCAAAACACTGAACATAATACTCACTTGGGCCTGTGCTTGTTGTACAAGGGGACTAAAATGGGGATCTTTTGCTTTCACTTTTCTTTCTATTGATTCGCTTTTAAGAACTTGTTTTCCCTTGATGTGCACCTTGCACATCACGTTGCATTATGGCTGAAATATTGTCCTTGCAATGTAAAACATCATTTCAGCTCAGCTCCACTCATTTGGGCCTGATTCAGGCCTTGGGCAGAGATAGGAAATATATTCTCAAGAATTAAATTTTGAGATTTTACATCTATTTAAGCACATTAGCAGCCTTTGGCTCTTGATGAAAGTCCATATCGTAAATATATGCATCAGAAGTATACACAAAAGCAAGGATGGCATGTCTGTCAAGTAAATGATCAGTCCTCCTCATTACAACTTCTCATCATGTTGTTCAAAGTTGATAGCTCGCCAATCTGGGAGTTCATTGGCTTTAACTGTTTGGGGTTCAAATCCAACTTGGGATCAACTGATTTTTAGTACCCACTTGAACTCAACAGGGACATGGGAGACCTGATATCTTGGTTGAGTATGGATATGAGATAACACATTGGCTAGCCCGTCGACTTGGCAATCTCTTAAACTATATAATTTCTAATCCTACCCAGGTATCTCTCTTTCAGACAGGAGATTGAGGCCTGACACCAATTGGGTGTTGGTGATATGCTGATTGCCGAAGGCAGGGCTTTAGTGCCAGCAGGGTTCGGAGGGGCATAGACCCCACCGGTTTCCTCCTCTCTCCCCCTTCCCTCCACCCAATTAAAACAAAATATCAGTATCAAGATGTTGCAATATTTGTTCCAATATCAGACTGCCCGTGGGGTTTCCGGGAGTGTCGCTTTGACACCAGAAAGAATAGGACCCCAGTATCTTTATGCTTGCCGTAAGAGGCATTTAAAGTTAGGATCTTTTGTTTTCTCTTTCTTACTATCGATCCTGTGTTGTCTCTTTTCCTGATGTGCCTCTTGCACATCACATTGCGCTGTAGCTGAAATATTTATGTATTCATTTCTTTGTGATCACATATTTTTGAAGTCTTGATACAGCACTGTAAGCTCAAGTCAAGTCAAAACTCCCTCGTTTGCTCTTGGCTGAGATATCGCTGAATGTCCTGCAAATAATACAAATTATTCACTCGTCCTGGTGAAGTCAGCAGGTGGTGTAATGTTCAGCCCCCAGATTGAACACTACAGAAATAGTGAAGTAGATTGATGACTGCTACATTGTATTTTTAAGAATAAAATCTTATTACATATGTGGTGATATTTGGCAGTAAATATTATTCAGAGTGCTCAGAGTTATCTCCCTTGATCTGCTTACTTCATCACAAACACCTTGACACGAGTCGGTTACTTTTTCTTTTTGTAATTCTTTTAAAATCAAAATACGAAAATTAATTATTCTTCTTTTCTGTAAAAGTGTAGATTTAGTTTGATAAGCTGGTCAACTTGATCAGTATATGAACTGGGAATTTTTCAAATAAACTGTTTCAGGAAGAAGCAGTAGGCTGGAAGTTATAGCTACAAACCAGTTCTATTTGTATTTCGCTTGTCGTACAAGGCGACTAAAATGGGGATCTTTTACTTTCTCTTTCTTACTATCTATCCTGTGTTGTCCCTTTTCCTGATGTGCCTCTTGCACATCACATTGCGCTATGGCTGAAATA
>JAUELE010263806.1:0-10261 GCA_031471655.1 Diodora aspera | reverse complement strand
TCTTTCATAACCTTTTCCCTCGGTGTGCACCTGGCACATCATGTTGCGATAGAGCTGGAATATTATCCTTGCAACGTAAATTTCATTTCTACTCAGCTGATTCGTCCAATGGTAGTTGTTCATTATAGCGTGACATGCTTGAAAGAGTTCCTGTGCGGCCTAAAACACTCGCTCTCTCACAGAAAGAGATCCGTACAAACCCTACCACGTTTAGGACATGATAAACACTGCTATATATTCATTTATTAAGAGCCTGAACCCAGACATGCATAACAGAAAGGAAAACGCTTCTTTCTGTTATACTCTTCTATGCTAAATCTGCTCATGTCTGCACGTCATAATAATGTTAATCCGAGCCGTTACAGAGCCTTGGTTCTATATTTACAACGACCCTCATTAACGGCTAATAGAGATTACGTATTCCTAGATGAGTAATACAGAGCATCGGCACAGACCGCCTTCGCCATTTTGAATGTCTTCATGTGCTATAAATAGGCTACATTCGTCTCGAGGTGATTGGAATGATGATTTGAATAATTACATCTTTTGTATAGAGGTTAATTGGGCCAAATATTCAGTTTTAGCAATCTAATTATATATAGTGATTAGCCATTTTGGTTTAATGTAGTTTCACCGATGTCACTATCCGCGAAACCTAGCGTATCTTTAAAGACCTTGGCAAGTCTGTGACAACCACAAATCTAGAGTTAACTGAAGTTTGACAGACATAATACTATGAGTGCATTCTTCCTAAAAAAATCCTTTACAAGATATGCATTCGTTACCGAAACTACTTCAGTCTATTATGAACTATGAAGGATGTGAAAACAGCTAAATATGTTGACTTAATTGCAGCGAAATATATTTGAATTGTATCGCAATCACCTGAGCGAGGTTGGATTCTGTTACGCTAGGAACAAGAGAACCTTGTCGTCACTTGAAACATGTCGAGAAAAGACAACTCCTGACATGAAATGTCATGCGAGATTTTATCACGTCACGTGATGCAGTAAACATGTCTTGCAGGCATGCAGCAAGGTTATGCTCTTTGTCCTACACTGTTAATGATAAAGGATGAAGTTCATACAACGTTTGAAAAAAACACACTCTCTTTCACCTCAAATTTGACCTTGACATGTTCTTCGATGCGAAACTGTGATAGACAATGTGATTTAGATAATACAGTATTACAGCTGCTGTCTTTAGACTCTCGAACCACGATGAACTAAACCAATTGACTGGATTCCTTTGATCTGTTGATTACTACGTGTTTCTGTCAATGACTAAGGCGTGTTATTGTGTCCTTGCTCACATACAGGGGCGGATATAGTTGTCTGAGAGAACATGCATACATTCTTTTTAACTTGGCATATTAAGCAACCAGCAGCAGTAATGAAAAATGCTGATGGACAGATAACAGATTTACTCCTGTAATTAGACTGGCATTTAGTTTTAGTAATAAGCTTAATCTACACCAAATATTGTCATAATACTAAACAAAAGTAAAATCAGAGAGATTCCTTGTCTCTAGAGCTGAGAGTTCTAAGACTTGCTACATATATAGACTTGAGCAGGTTCCTAAGACTTGCTACATATATACTTGTAGACTTGAGCAGGTTTCTAAGCAGTTATAACATCGAAGGACACACAAACTTGTTCCAGTTCTGGTACAGCCAAATGCACAAGAAAGGTATAATGTACTTTCAAGAAGAACTGCATACGCACACACACGTACACAGACACAGATGGTTAGATAGAGTTGAAGAAAGAATTGAATTTTAAGCTGCAAACAGTTGATTATATTCCAAACATTTAAACAGCAGAGGCACGCTCAGGAGAGGAAAGCAAAGAAGGCGCCTCGGCTATTGGACCAATCGGATCGCTTCTAGCAAACGAGGCACCAATCAGATCACTTCTTTTATACGAGGAACACGAGGCGCCTTGCCCCCTGAACGTGCCTCTGTTACCTGCGCCTGTTCATGAATCAGTCTAACCCTTTCCTCCTACGCTTTCACAACATAGAGCGCCGATTTACCGAATATCGGGGTCCCAGGTGTGTTAACACGGCTAAATCAATTCCAGTCTTTTATTCCGAGCTGCAGGAAGATAAGTTTGCCAGCAGGAAGAAAATGTCGGCCGATTTTAACACCGCACATGCTGTTTGAGTGATCCGGATGAGACGGCAGTTCACAGCGGTTGTTGCAACCAAGTACGCCCCGGACTTCTAAAACTCCTAACACCCTTAGTGAGTGTCGGCGGGTGAGAGGCAACATCTGGAGTCTTCAGTGCTCGAAACAAAACATAGATCCGTTGCTGATCCCCTGTCGTGTTTTGACGGGAAGTCAGCGGATGATATAGCCTTACGTTTATATGTCAAATGTTTTTAAACTTTAAATTCAATCTGAAGTCGGTAGTATATCTGAAAGTAACATCTTCTCTAAACGATATCCCAAGTCCTGCGCCAGGCACGGAAGATAGGCCTATATCCCAAGAGGTGTCTACACTCTACATCTCCTTTACTCATATTAAAAACATCGGTGCTTGCTCAAACAGTACATGTAGTTGCACATACTGATATCCAAATATAAGTTGAGCAGGCGCACACGTCGAAATATCATCCTGTGGGCGCAAACTAGTTCATTTATTTTGAGGGCGCGGGGTTAGCGCAGTGATTACCGCACTTGTGGGGCCTGGAGATGGGAGCCCCTGGAACTACCGTGACGATATGGTGAAAAGTTACCGAAAGTCACGTTAATCCAGAGTCATTCACTCATTAGATCTTAAGAGGTTGGGAAGGTGCATGCGTATGGAGTTCATGAGACCAATAACTAAACACTCTGGTGTTCATCAGCTACATGTGTAATAAACACGTACACGGAATGAGATGAATGAACGGATGATTGTTAACACTGTTCTAACTGCGACGAGAAGCAAACAAAGTAAGAATACAGTGACCAGTCTTTACTCTTATAATGTTATAATCTGTCATCCCTCCACCAGCAGTTGCTGGGGCCAGGTGCGTATGTGTCGTCAGGGCCAGTCAGGTTACGGCGCAGGTCATGTCTCAGTTTACATTTGGATACCAGTGAAGATGAGTGCAGCATGTGAGGAAGCCTAATTGTCTCCCCTTGGTCCCAGTGCTCTTAGAAACGCGGCTATTTGATTCACAGGTCATTACTCATCCTTTAATCTGTCCATCTTCTCTTTAGCCTGATCAGTCAATGTCTCTTTAAAGTTGAAACAGTGTAAATCAATTACACAGACACGTCCATTATCTGGTCATATAACATCCCGTGGCTTTCGTTAATCGCAGTAGGTAGAGCCGAGGCCTGCCCAGCGCCACCCAGAGTTTTTGTAACGTCGCCGAGCTGAAGAACTCCTCTCACACGTATATCTTTCGTCCACACAGGGCTGCGCGGCTATCTAATGGTGTTTGGGGTTAACTGTTTCTGGATGGTGTAATTTACAATGATTATGGATGGGGGTTCCGATTTCGGTAGATAAGGGAATATCGGTCACTCCGAGAAATTAGCGAGATGAATCAGCCGAATAGGATGCTGTCACGAGACGAAGCGAAAACATAACCCAAGCAAATCCTACGTACATCCGTGAGAGAGAAAAAACATGATCGTTAAGTTCTCATCCCTTATGTTGAGGCAGTCTCATGTTGTAGTAAAAAATAAGCATAGGTTGATTGAATGACTGTCCCCCTCTCCAGAGTCATCGTGTTCCTATACTTAAATATAACGGCGACGTCCATCCGCCATTTTAACTATGCAATACGTTGATTCCATTTAGTCTTAAATTGTGCAGAATTAGTTTAAATATGTCTTCAAGGAGACCCTATCAGAGATGACTGTGGTAGAGTAAGAGGTTCAGTCTTAAACGCCTTGAATCATGGTTTCAACGAAAGTCTAGCCATCCCTTTTGCCCTCTTACTCTATCAGTGATCTATCCTTGCACGCTCTATCCTAGACGAACCTTGTCAGAGCCATTGAGTCGTAAACGAATATCAGCTCCGAACGAACCGAGCTGAAAAGGGTTAACCTGTAATTCAGCTCGACTAATAAGCATCTTGGGTCAACGAGCAATATTTATCCTTTCCATTGTGAAGCCAGTAAAGCTTCAGAGCTCAACATTCGGGAGATTACTTCGGTTGAACAATCTCCATCAATTCCAGTTAGGCAAGGGTAATTTAGAATGTTCATCCTTTACAGGAACGGATTAGAGACATTTGACTACGAAGTCAGTAGTGTCTGATAATAGCAGAATGAATTTGTTTATAAAGAAATCAGGATTTGTGGAGCTTAAATATTTTACGATTTTTTTGGCAGTGGTAAAATTCCATGTGCGTTACTTTTTGTCATGAGTGTATTTAAAGGTGCGGATTTGATGAAAAATTAAAATACGCTAAATACCTACCAAGTACATTGAAAACTGATACTTTAGTTCATTCAATACATTTTGTATAACACCTAATATTTAAATGCACAGCATAATAGGTTTTGTGCGGCTTGTGATGTAAGGTACTCCTTACTCTTCTGTCTGTAGAAACCGGAAACATGTATTTTAGCTGGCCCAGTGTTGATTTCAGTGCATATTGTGATCTCACATCCTGCTGCGTGTGTTTTGTAAAAGTCTGACTCGGCAAGATTTTATCTACATTATGAAATAAGGTCAATGGATATAATGCATTGCAGGCGATCAGCTGACCTATATAATACAGTGTAATATAGGTCAACGATGTCTTTTCACGTGTAATCAGCCGTCAATGCGCCTGAAATTGATCCGACTCGGGTCGCTACGATAGACTCAATGTGACCTACTTCTCAGCTCAACACGTTTACAAATTACAAATATTTAGTCAATCGTCTCAATAGTCTGCAAGTGTTTTCAATTCGACGTAACTCGTAATTATTTTTCCGAAATTTTAAATTATGGTATTTATTTAAGGCCGAGTGGTAAAATTGTTACTGTGACAATGCGTTCAAGATGTAATTTATTTATCTCATACAGAGTAAGTTGAAACAGTCAGAAATGCAAGTAATAATTGTCCATTGGAATTATCGGAAAAATCTTAATTTCATGTCACTAAAAGATGCATGAAATGGGCAAATTACATGGCCCATCGTTTGGAGGGCATTACATAGCGGTATGTAGCCTTGCGCCAAGGCTGTACTACATTATATTAGCCGTACCTTGAATCAGCCTCCGGTGAAACAATTTAGTAAGTCTGGATAACACCGCACTACACGACAATCTCTGAGAAACAATTTAGTAAGTCTGGATAACACCGCACTACACGACAATCTCTGAGAATATATTTTATTTGTAGATGATATTGTTTTAATATTTAAATAAAATATTGGAAACGAAGAATTTTCTCAGATACTTGTGCAAGTCTAAACGATATATTGTCACGTACTTTCCCTTTTACAATCAACAAAATAAGCTCTGCCAAATATTCAAAGTGCGGTAGTTCCTGTGTTGTGCAACCCGTGCATATGATCCAGTTGAACAGTCGATACGCTAATTCATTCTAAGTAACTTTTTCCTCCAGCTCGGTGATGTTCGGTTTCGTTCGGCCTAGTCTCGAAATAATACGGTGCACGTAATACAAAACACCTGAGCAATTCCGAATTGCTGGGGATATTGTACTACAAAATCCGCTGTACATAGCTTACCCTCGTCTCGAAGTTTTGGAAACCATTATTTGAAACGATAGTTTTTTAGATACATATGGATACAGTAAAGTTTTATACGTGTTCCCGAACGCTAAAATAGGCCAAGTGGCCTCTGTGTGGAATAAATAACATAAACTGTAAATCATACATTGTTAAAGTGTATGCCTAATTAATAACGCCGTATTCCCTTAGTCACGGCAGATGCAGACATTATTATTTTCTAGCTTTAAAAAGACAGCCTCATTCCGAACCTGTCTCGGAGGGTTCACCGAAGAATGTTTCGTTGATATTCGAATGCTTTCCGAATATGAGCCGAATGCATTTAATTGTAAGTGTAACGTTTCCGAAGATTTGCGAATATTTCCAAGATTCTGTCGGAAAGTTGAATGCATTGTTTTTTCCAATATCTGACAGGCGGTGTCGAAAAAATAGTCACGACCATTCAAGTGGTTGCTTAACTGACAAATATGCTTAGACCTTTGTGCATTATTTGTCGTATGTACATAATTTTCTATATCTCTTGTGCATTATTCGTCATATGTACATAATTTTATATATCTTTATGTATATTTATCGTTCCAACGGTTGTTGGGGTTTTTTTTTAAAGAAAACATTGAGTTTGACTACGTATCCAACCCTGAGTTGTCTAGTAATACCACTAGTTATAGTGATAGTGTTGGAATTGTTTAACTCTTCCTAGTTATCGACGGGATCTGAAGTGTGAACTTTGCAACGATTTTTCTATTTTGTTCAATAACTTTCCTTTTGCCCAAAAAACTTGCCTATTTTTATGCCTTCATCGGACAACTGGGAAGACGTATTTTCCTCCTGTATTCAAGTTGGCACGTGACTGAAAGATTGTCCAGTCCCGCTATTAATCCATCTAACCAACCAGCCTCAATTAGACTGCACAGCTCAGTCTCTGACGTATGAGGAAGATCTGTCTGTGGAGTTGATTAATTTCTCCACAATATTTGCCTGCAGATGGCGCTTATATAACGGAAGTAGCTCCACTCCTAAATCCTGGTTATATAAGTGATAATCGACTAATCTATTGATGTCCAAACCGTGATATAAGCAGACTAACTCACACTAATAACCGCGTGAAGATGGGTTAGGTAATGAAGGACCCCCTCGTTAATGAGAACCTCAGAATTTCCACATTCCGTTTAGACAGGGAAATACTGGCAATCTTTATCTAAAGGCTGGGGAATTTTCTAGACATTTGTGAAGACCCTGAGTTAAGGCATACATAGAAAACTGAACATTTCACTCCACCATAGTCATCTCTGCTTGCCTTTCCTAAGGCGAGCTAGGAAAGTCAATATAATCCCAGGAATAATTATTTGCCTCCGATATTACATATATACATTTAAGAAACTTTATACAGCCTTGGGGTCTTGCCAAAAGTCAAGGACTTTTCGGAAGGCTTCTTAATGGGGCGTTAAATCAAGGCAGGCGTTTATTTTGTGAGTGAGTTGTTTGAATCACGTTTCGTGGTTTTTTTATTACCCTGGCGTTTAATCAAGACGGGCGTTTACATATGGATTTACGGTACTCCCAATTTGCACCGCGGGCCGTATCCGTTCTCAAATAGAATTCTGGTTGCGATTTTCGGAATATTGCCCTACGGGTGTTCCATATTTCTGGTCGATAGCGGGCGGTGGGCAAATCCTCGGATGGGGCTTTTTCACATTTCTGATCAGTTACTTCGATGGCATTAGCCTTGAGTGGATATCGCGGACGCATTTTGGGGTCCAACATTTCATGCTCACAGCTGAGGCCTGATGCGAGGCTTGTAAATCACCAAGAAAAAGTCATGGCATCTTTGATGTTTTTTCGGTCGCCGCGGATCTATTCAGCCTGGTTTTTATTCGACTATCGATTGACATTAATCTTGATTGTTGGTGAATTCTCTCATTTGATCGAGAGGCCCAGCATATTTGTCCGTCTCGTTACGGCCCGTTGTTGCTAATAACATGCCGCTACGGATATTGAGAAATGGGCCGGAGATGGTATTAAAAACTGGGCTGCAAGATGAGATGGTTTTGAAGGGAATAGCTTCGCCTCTGGATCTCGTTTACTTCCGTTTTAATGTTCTTCGATGGCTTTTACTGTGTTGTAACGCAATTTACGAATGAACCGGAAGCACTTATAGTTTGTATTAGAGATTTTAACATTTTGGGGAAAAGGTTTCATCAAGTTTTAAAGGTAGGCCGGCAATTTTCACATGAATTGTTTTAACTAGTCTTGTTTTGTCGCAGGATGACACGTGGCAAGTGTGGATAGACATGAAACGAATTAAGGACAAGACGGTTGTTTTTTATGTTGATTTTTTTAAACCATAACCATTTTATCTCCTCTTGCACAGAAATGCCACGTGTGTATTATATATTTACATTTATGGCACATAAAAAAAATAGAAATTGGGATCTACGCCTTTTTTCCAAAGCCATTGAGCATGCTTTGTGACATTTCAGCAAAAGCTTTTAATGATTTTTTTTTTCAAGTAAATATTAAAACTAACAAAGTGTTGCTTTGCAAGTACAACATTTATAGGTCGTGCTAATGGGAGATAGTTTCGGGAGAAATTATTTCCTCCCGTCATCTGTCAGTATGAATTCCATGGTGTCAGGTGATATTTCACCAGTCGTATAGCAGTAAATGAACCGTTGATGCGCTGGCAATTTACACGAGTGTCACATGTTAATTTCGCAACTGTTCGCGATAGACTAAAACTACTGACAAGACGTTTCCGTCATCTCGTACATTTCAGCGTGCAGGTGACCGCCTTGCACTAAGCATGTAGATTTCATCTCCCTCAAGTGCAATTGATGCTTGACATGTTTAGGTCTTATTTAACACTACTCACCGCACAAAGGCGTTTACCCGTGTTGTGTCAGCATATTTAGAATATTTTCAAAATTACTTTGTTGATCGTACACCTTTGAATCGTGTGACATGAATATAACATGCTATTTGTAAATACCAAGTGTGTAGAACAGGGATCCCCCCTCCCCCCCCCCCCCGAAATATTGCTGAAAATTATCTTTCAAATTAATGATTCACTCCCCCCTGGTAGACTAAAACATTCAGAATAGACCCCACCCTCTGGACATTGACCGACCAGTGACCCGCCTCTGAACCATAATACTTGCATTTTTCAGACATACAGGCGGAGAGTCGTTGTATCTTTTTAGATGCAGATGAAATCTTTGAAGAGTTTCCTGTTTAGGATTCTGTGCAGATCTAACCTATGACCAACAGAGCCATTGTTTCCTTGGAGAATCGTCTGTAATAATTTTCCGTCAATGTTTCGCTTACACTTTAGCATAAACCTTTGTACCGTTCAAAATTTGGACACTACGTTACACTTTGACATTCTTCTTTCGAAATTATGAATTTTAAACATTGGTTAAAGTTCCACAAATTTGCTGGAAAAATAATTGAAAAAGCATGTAAAACTAATTATGCCCAGATTTGTACGCAGTGTTGAAACATGGAAGTTCGTTAACCTCGTTGGGATGAGTTACTCGACACCCTTCGCGAGGTTCCACACGGACCTAATACATTTCATGCCTAGGCTAGTTTTATAATTCGTGACATTTGATATATTTCATTGTTTGACAGACAATTGACATTATGACTGACACGTCCGTAACCTCGGTTTGAACCCTCGACTCATCTGCCGACAAAACCAAAACAGGTGTTCCGCATGCTGCACGAGTTAATCATGCATCTGTCGGCATAAAAAGTTGGAATGAATTTAACACGAACTTAGAATTTCATAAAATTGGTTCATATTACATTCGGGTGCCCAAATTATTTCTGTTGCGTTTCTATTGTGTCAGTATTCAGCGCTTGTGTTGATTTAATTAATTCATGCATCTTTCTGACGTACACGCATTAATGTGTATTTTGCAGGAAACAATCAATTTTGTACACAAATTTACGAGCCACTTGACATTCAACCACATTAGCTAGTCTACGGGCTTATGTAGCTCAACATTTAAAAATAATCCAGGTTTATCGAGCGTGCTTTACCAACGAACATTATACTTGCCATTAATATTTAGTGTTGGACAAGGCCATAGTGCAATGTAGCTGTAAAATGACAAGTTGCCACAAACAGAACTGCGTAAATTTACAATACCAAAGATCCGCCATAACCGGATGATGATACTGATAATGTTGATACAGGATTGTAGAGACAGTATTTATTCATACGAGCCAAATGCATTGGTTTTCGTTCAGTGGTCTGATGTGTTAATGCATTAACTTGAATTCGTTGGCACCATACAGGCATTACGAATATTGCCTTGGCAAAGTAATCACTGTTTTACCAAAAAACACGAGTATTGTGAAATTCGGATCAATTGGTGCGAACGTTTGTGTTCCTGATAGATTGTCTACATTGTCTGTTCAACCTGTCAATCAAACACAAATTTGGCAGGGAAGTTAAAAGTCAGCTTATTTTACGTCGCCTTTTGCCTCCTGAAAGGAGCGCAGTGGTCCAGTGGTAGAGCGTCTGCCTACCAATCACAAGTTCCGGAGTTCGATTCCCGGTTCTGACACTG